>KN714612.1:161701-449756 GCA_000812005.1 Coccomyxa sp. LA000219 | reverse complement strand
TACTTGGCCTGTAGTTTGATGTCGAATGTGCACTCAGCAATGGGGTCCAAATCATCAGCCCGAACCTGAAATGTATAGCCAACGGCCTGTAAACTCCTACAGAATGACCAGGCCCAATTGCGCACATTCTGTGACACTGCAGACCGGCTGGAGGCAACCGCGATGCGTCGATATAAGTTCCCACTGGGGGCTGCAGCAAGCTTGTTGTAGAACTTGAGTGGAATTTTCCCTCAGACAGCCCGGGTTTACGTAAAGATAGCTTCTTGGGAAACTGAAGCTGGTTGGGCAAGGCTTGCGTAAGACGGCCGCAAGCCTGTATCATAAACAGGGCTACATCCTGGAAACTTGCAAGTATTGATGTTTCCATCTTTACAACTTGTCACCAATTGAACATTACACACGAGCGCCATGGCGGACCGACCCTACAAAGCGGTCGTCGTAGATGAGAAGAACGTCAAGGCCCCAGAAGTGCCGGTTAGGATCATTGAGAAAGATATGCCTCGCCCTGGCAAGGGCGAAGCGCTTGTGCGCATCTTCCTGAGACCGGTGGGTGCTGCTTACACCTCCCGGCACTGCTGCACGCCCATGATGTGAGAAGTAGTTTGACCCCGTCATCGCCTGACTGTGACTTGGCAATACGCAGGTGAACCCGTCTGACGTGATGTCAAGTACGCCGCACGCCCTTCCTAAAAGTTGGCATCCCTGTGTTATCACTTCATGTAGCCCACGGACAACTAAGTCGATGCCTTGTGTTCTGCAGAACAGGGTGTATATCCCGGCTTCAAGCCCACATCTTACCCTGCCACACCTGGCCTGGAGGGTGTTGGAAAGGTGACTCTTACGTCATCTATCACACTGCTCTGTTATCACTTTCGCCAGAGGAATACCAAAATGGCACCTTGGCAGAATACCTCCACTATGTCCTATGAACAAGGGTATACGTGCACCGATCCACTGCACACAGTCCAAAAGCAGGCTGCCCTTTGAGAGAGGTTGCCCATGTAGGTGGTCGAGCTGGGACCCTCCTGCAGCGGGAGAATTGAGGTAGGCACCAGAGTAGTGGCAGTGCCTTGGAGAGCTCGGGGAGGAGAGGGCACCTGGCAGCAGTACACGCTAGTTGATGAAGCCGCTCTGGTGCGCATTGACTGCACATGTCATGAATCGCAGCCCTGCACCCCATGGAGCATTACATGCTAGTCGACGAAGCATCTTTGGCGCGCAGCGGTCGCACGTGTCCTGCACCTTTGCCCATGCACGCAATATTTGCAGAAAGAGACTCTGGGAAGATGGATTCTTCCGCAAGCTTGCTGACCCCTTTTATTCTTATCTCAGCATCCAAGACAGACGTGGTGCTGCTTGCAGATCCCGGTACCAGATAGCGTGACAGATGAGTCCGCCAGTCAGTTTCTTGTCAACCCAGGTGAGTAATAGCCAGCATAGGCCTGCGTATGCAAGATACACAGCTGCAAGGTTTGCACAGCTGGCCCAAGTCCACCAGAGCCTGCTTTAGCACTATTGAAGCATGCATGTGTGACCAAGTTCAGGCTCCTCGGCTGTGCGTCTGAGGGAGGGCTTTGTGCAAGCGCAGTGACGGCGTACGGCTTCTTGGAGACGCTCCAGGTGCCAAAGGGAGAGTACCTGCTGCAGGGAGCAGCAGGCTCCACGCTGGGCCGCCAGCTCATTGCCATGGCAAAGGAGCGCGGCGTGAAGACAATCAATGTTGTGCGGCGCAAGGAACAAGTCCAGGAGCTCCTAGACATCGGGTGAGAGGACCAGCGCTGCTGTGCATGTTGCCTCATGCCCTGCCCGGTTGCAGACGCATTCAGGCCAAACGTTGTGCCAGCGCTCTAGCTGTCTGATTTAGCTTCTGATGAAAGGTCGTGGCCAATGCCTGATTTTCCATATGTCTCCCATGCGGGAGCCCAACTGATGAGCTAGTGCTTCCTCACATGCCGGTCTCAAACTGCTTGTGTGCCACGACCTGAGATACGGTGGCTGAGTCAGTGATGCTCTGCGTGCACAGGGCGGATGAGGTCATAGCCACGAGTGATGAGAACCTGGTAGTCAGGGTGAAGGAGATCACAAACAGGAAGCTGGCCTATGCGGCCGTGGACCCCATCGGAGGAGACTTCACAAAGGATGTAGCTGCGGCCGTGCGACCGGGAGGCACTGTGTATGTGAGTCCTCACATTACCATGTTGACTTGTGCATCAGTTCATGGAACCTGAAGCCAGCCTAGATACTCCATGTCTGTGATATGCCCGCCAGGGTATTGCATTGCCTCTCGCCCTACCCTCCTGGTCCTCAGACATCCTCTTGGTGAGAGAAAATCCCAAACGAGCAGGGGATCCTTGCACAGGTGTATGGGGCTCTGGGAGGCACCACAATCACACTAGGTCTGGGAGACATCCTGTTCCGTGGCGTTCACGTCACAGGCTTCTGGTGCGCCTGAAGCCTCCTGCCTGTATAGTCAGAGCTGCTGGCTCCTGGACAGCTCCGGCTATGCCACTCATGTCGGCTGACAGCGCTCGTGAAAATCCTGGCTGAGTTACATGATATTGCGAGTGCGTTTGCTGTTTGCTGTTTGGCAATCAGCTAGACGTCGGGGATCTGCTGGATGGAAGGGGTACGTCACAGAGGTTGCGCTGCATGCAGCCGTGCACAGCTGCTCACCCCAATTCCGCACCGCAAGCGCCTGAGGAGCATACGGGGCCACAATGCTGTCCCTCACGTTCACAGTCTCTGCGCGTGCAGGCTGACAACGTGGCTGGACGAGCTGGGCCCCAAGAGCGCTGATGTGCTGAAGAGCTGCATGGACCTGCTTGCCAAGGGCATTGTCGTGCCCACTGCCGGTACGCATGTCTATCTTTTCAAGCAGGCAACCAGAAACAAGCATCACAACCCAGAATAAAGCATACATTGCCTCTTGAAGCAGGCAAATGCATACACCACAACGGAGGCAGCGTGTTGAGCTGTATCGCAGCATCTGTTTGCACCACTGCTGGTGCCCTTCCAGATGCCTTTTGGACTCTATTCTTGATGGTGCGCCGCGTCTGCTGCAGGGAAGAAGTTTCCACTGGAGCAGGCCAATGAAGCCATTGCAGAGTCACAGAGGGAGGCTCGGGGCCCCAAAGTGTTCCTAGAAGGCTGAGCAGTAGCAGCTCTGGGATGCGCAGAAAGTCTTCAAAGCACATCATGATAGGCTTGGTTTGGTGGTATACAACGGGATGTGTCTGGGTAGCTTCCTTGGCCCGAGAACCTTGCGAGTCTGGTTTTTGTGGAATTGTGACTCTCGCGCGATGCCTTGCTCACAGTCTGATCATGCTCTGAAGGCTGATCGGAAACCAAACCTTTTCCTTGTCCTAAGGGGAAAATGTACGCTACAATGTAGAGCTTTATGCCTGTCTATGGGATCCCTTCGGAGGGTGGATCTCGCCATGATCCCGTGCTTTCAGTGTTTTATACAAGGTGCCCATCGCAGTACAGTGAGCATTGCAATCAGCAGGTACACATCAACATGTTGTTCCCTCCACAGACATCACCCGCTTGCTGGACAAACTCTACTCCCTAGTAGGCTGTTGAAACCCATGTGGCAAGGCAGGCGGCAATGTTGCTACAGAGTATGGAGTGTCATGGTGGCCGTGTCTGTGAGTGCAGGTATGCTCCGCGATGTGAGGCGCCGATGTTTCACTTTTATCAGCTACTGCATGCAGATCTGAGCCGGCAGTGAGCTCTGTATAGGTATGGAGCGTGCTCAAAGCTGTCTCCCACGAGAGATGAGGGGCGGTTGTAGGCAAGCTTGAGTGGGCCATAAACCTATGGCATACTCAAGCCGTTATGTATGTAAGACATTGTACAGAAGCATTCAGAAATAGGACAAGGGAAGGTGCCAGTCGTGGGATCAATTTCTTGAAGTGAAGTGCAGCTCCTATTCATGGCGTCTTGCTACAGCAGACACTGTAAGTGCGCACACCTTCCACAACCCATATTGACGCGAGTGGACGAAAGGAATCTCTCAGCCACAGCTTGGGTTGACGTAAGTGGTAGCTTCTTGGGAAGCTGAAGCTGTACGGGCAAGGGCTCGTAAGAACCGGCCCCAAGCCCCCGTAATGAAGGGATATAAAAGGGCAGTGAAGCAGCACAAATGATGTTAAACGTTCTCGCAGCTCTTCACACAACTCTTCGTTGTCAGACTCGAGTGCCATGGCGGACCAACGGTACAAGGCGGTCGCTGTATATGAGGACAACATCAGGGCTCCAGACGTACCGGCCAAGATCATCGAGAAAGATATGCCTCGCCCTGGAAAGGGAGAAGCGCTTGTGCGCATCTTTCTGCGACCGGTGAGTGCTGCTTACCATCGCCGACCTGCACGCTCACGAGGATACCTGAAAGTTCTGTCAGCTTGACGGTGTAGTCGGCAATGCGCAGGTGAATCCGTCTGATGTCATGTCAAGTAAGTCGCACGCCTTTCCCAGAAGCCTGCTCCCCTGTCTTCAGTGCTCAGCTCATGAAGCCCACCGAATGCGAAGGCTTACTCGTTTGCCTTCAATTTGTAGAAGAGGGCTGGTATCCCGGCTTCAAGCCTAAATCTTACCCTGCCACCCCTGGCCTGGAGGGAGTCGGGAAGGTCGGTCTGACGTCATCTCTCATACTGCTCATCACTTACACCATGGGTGGGCCATTTTGGCTATCTGGCAGTGTGCCTCATCACATTCCATGGTAGAAAGCATGTGTGCACGGAACTATCACACAAGGACATGTAGCAGGCTGCTCATGAGCGAGGTGCCACTTGCAGGTGGTCGAGCTGGGGCCCTCCTGCAGTGGCAGAATTAAGGTGGGCACCAGAGTAGTGGCCGTGCCCTGGAGGTCCATGAGCGGACAGGGGACCTGGCAGCAGTACACGGTCGTTGACGAAGCCGCTCTGGTGCGCATCAGCTGCACTTGCCATGCGCCCGCATTATTGTAAGAGAGATCTGCAAAGCATCATTGCGCAGCCTGCCATTTCTCTGTCATGGCCTGGTGTGAATGCGGCAGCCCGAGTTGTGGCGGTTACTCAAAAGATGCGCTGCTTGCAGATTGAAGTGCCAGACAGTGTGACAGATGAGTCTGCCAGTCAGTTCCTCGTCAACCCAGGTGAGCAACTGCGCAGACATGCATGTGCTTGTGTTAGTGACACCGGGCCAGACCTTTCAACCCAGCTAGCGTTCATGGTGCCCGAAACTACAGGTGCTCTGTGATTTCAGTGCTTGCAGTTTCCAGGTTTGTGTTGCATGCGCAGTGACATTGTAGGGGTTCATGTGCAGTGACGGCGTATGGTTTCCTGGAGACGCTCCAGGTGCCGGAAGGGGAGTACCTGCTGCAGGGCGCAGCAGGCTCCACGCTAGGCCGCCAGCTCATCGCCATGGCAAAGGAGCGCGGCGTGAAGCTCATCAATGTTGTGCGGCGCAAGGAGCAGGTTCAGGAGCTCCTCAAACTCGGGTGAGACATCCAGACAACTCACAGGCTTGCATGCCTGATCATGCTGTCTCAGGTTGCAGGTGCAACCAGGCGCCTTGCTGTGGCCGTTGTATCCTTGCGCTACCATACTACAAGAGCGCTGCAGCAGTGCTTAGTCGGCGCCACACTTTGCAACCTGCGCAGCACGTCCTGCGTTAATCCTGAGCTTCACGCAGTTGCCGTCAAGGGCAATTCACGACTATTGCTCTGAGTGGCTGCAGACGGTTGTGATGTGCATGCTCAGGGCGGATGAGGTGATAGCAACGAGCGACGAAAACCTGGTAGCCAGGGTGAAGGAGATCACCAATGGCAAACTGGCTTACGCGGCTGTAGACCCCATCGGAGGAGCGTTCACGAAGGACGTTGTAGAGGCTGTACGGTCTGGCGGCACGGTATATGTGAGTCCCTCGACCAGACGTAGGATGTGCACTTAGTAGTCAATGTCGCGACTATTCTGTCCCTGCCAGGACTGCGCGTCATTGCCACGCAATTCACATCACATTGCTATCGCCCAGTCCATTCTCTTCATGTATACGGCATGTGTCTGAATCCCGACGGGAAGTTCCTGAACAGGCGATGGGGCGTGTGCGCAGGTGTATGGGGCTTTGGGAGGCCCTACAGTGACAGTGGGCCTGGAAGATCTCCTGTTCCGCAACGTCATTGTCACCGGCTTCTGGTGCGCATGAAGCTTCCTCAGCCGCACAGTCAGCAGTGATGGCTCCTTTGCAGAGCTCACGTGCTGTGCCTATCCATGCTCTCTGACTCTCACAAGTTGCCCAGATAGCTTTGCCTGGCGAGCTTGACATCATGAACAGATTTGACAAGCAGCCTATCCTGCAGCACGCAGTTGGCCAAGTATCACTGTGTTTGTTCTTGACTGCTGCTTGCCCTAAGCCTGCCCAGCGAACTTATACCAAAATTAACATCAATAAGGCAAGGCCTTATAGCGAATGTTTTTGCGCTATGCAGGCTGATAGTCTGGCTGGAGCAGCTGGGCCCCAAGAGCGCTGATGTGCTCAAGAAGTGCATGGACCTGCTTGCCAAGGGCATCATTGTGCCCACTGCCGGTACGCATGCCTTACCTTCTGAAGCAGCCAAACACGACCAAACAGTGCAGATGGGAATATGTGCATTGCCTCCTGAAGCAGGCACAGGCAGACATAACAGTGCAGACAGTGTAATGGGCACTATGAGGAAGCCCCAATGCCAAAGGGGCGCTGAGGCAGGCCTCAGAAGCCAAGCCTTAGCATGCTACCCATGCAATGCAAAGAAGTCCTGGTGATGCCCATCCACCATACTACTGTATACATGGCCTCTGATGGTGCAATGCATCTGTGCAGGGAAGAAGTTCCCGCTGGAGCAGGCCAACGAAGCCATTGCGGAGTCTGAGAGGGAGGGCCGAGGCGCCAAGGTCTTCCTGGAAGGCTGAGCAGCTCTGGGATCCGCACATCGATACTGTACCATGAATGTCACACTGCAGCGAAGACAGCACGGCCAGCAAAGTGACTGCAAGCAGTGGCCGTCGATGTGTTGTGCGTTTGAGAGAGTTGAGGGCTTGTGGAGTCTTCCAGATGTTTCAACAGTGCTGTGCTGTGGCTCAGGCATGCCCCAGAACACTCATGAACAAATTAGATAGATGAACGAACTCTAGCACTGTAATCAGATGGTCGTAACCCAAGGCCTTGTGCATCGTCATGCAGTTTTCTCTTCATACAATGAGGTCAACATGTCATCTGGCATGTAGTGTAGCCTGCATTCAGAGGCAGAACCCTATGCCGAGGAAGGGCCTTGAATGCCATTGCTCCAGTCTGCTGGGCCATTCAAGCGATTGTCTTTGTGGATGTGACCACTACCAAGCACACCTTCTATAGGCGCACAGGCCTGATCTGCATGTATGTATGCGTAGCATGGAAAGCACACTTGTTACCAACATGCTGCAGCAAGCAGCTGCGATTTGCTGCTCTCAACGTGTTTCATTGTTTTGCTGCTCGATGTGCTTAGCGCCCAGTGCCTATGTGCTGGCTGACATGCCCTCCGGCTACGCCCCTTGCTCCAGCAGCCTCTGCTGCTATACCTTGCGCCACTCTCACATGCTCCTGAGGCTGACAGTCTTGGCACTGATCTGCTTGCAGTGCTGCCGTTCACGGCTGGCCATGCCTGTTTTGCTCCTACCCGGCCATATTCATGCTGGTCGCCTCTGCACCCGCTTGCTGGCGATGCCGCCGCTGTTGAGCGCTGTGATCACGCGCTCTGCTGCCACGATCAGCACTATCATGAAGGCCACCTGCAAACCGAAGAAAGCTGATGTCACTTCACCCCAAGAGACGCCATGCAATCTGGAGCAGGCGCTTCCCCAGGAGAAGCTGTATGGCAGTCCCCGCTCATCTCCTGTTTGGTGGCTTTCCCTACAGTAGTGACAACCTCTTGTTGTTACAGAGGGCCAGGCATGACATGCAGCCACATTTCAGTGTGTGCTATGATACCAGTAGCTATAGGAGCTGGTCACATGGCAGGTACTGCGCATCGCACACAGGTCACTGAAAGACATGCTGCCGCAGGACAGCTATAGAGGGCTAGCTCAATACTGCACACGGGAACCTGTGTGTGCTCCTGGTAGGGAGCCTTGACAGCACGGAGCTTACCATGATAACCTGATCTGCTGTGGGCTTGAAATCCTGTGCTGGTCTGCAAGTTGGTAATGGCACGTCATGGCATGGCATGTAACACCTGATGCTGACACCTTTGTGAGTCCAAAAATGATATCGTGTGTTGGGTGAATGCAAAGAATGGTGTGGTTGTGCTATAAGCAACCGTTTTGTGGAAGCTGTATGAAGGTGTTCATACCCAAATGCTGCCTCGATTCCAGACACGATGTTTTTCAAGTCTGCAGCACAGAAACAGTAGTCTCGATTGGCACGATACTATAGGAAGCACTGTCCTATCCCTATGCAAGCCCTTGGCTGGTGTGCATAACTGATGATGACTTACATGGACGTGCTGCCCTCCAGTATGAGTTCTTCACTCTCTTCTGCGAGAGCAGGCTGATGAGAACGTAGGCTCTCTTGAACTGATACAACGATAGTAGGGACAGTAGGAATGAGACGGGGATGCCAAAGAAGGTCAACAGCACTGTTGTCAAAGCGCCATCCGCTTCCAACATCTTGTGTAACACACTGAGTCTCCCCCCTTTCAGCCAGGACACATCTGTTGTGTGCTCAGGTCCAACAAGCTGCCATCTTGCGTATTCACTGATGCGAGAATGCCTTTAGCTTGATATTCCGTAGAGGTGAGTCAGCGTCCAGCATGGCGACTGCTCTAAATCCAAATGCAGCAAGGTGACACGCCAAAGCAAGGATCACACTGAGAGCAGCTCCGCTGAATTTTTGCAGCTTGTTTACTGCACAGCATGAAAATGGCACTGCATTGCACAGGACTTAGCAGCAGGCAGAGCGTGTTTAACAGCCCCAGCAGAGGTCTTCACAGGTCCGCCGGACAGCTCTGGCACCTTGGCAATTCCGGAATAAATAAAATGTATCGTGTATTATACCGGATGGGATATCTGAGTGCATACACCCATATTGCGCTTCCCAGATCATATCTCAGATCGATGTATGTCGGAACTTGCAGCAGATGCATAAGTCTGCATTGCCGCGCAGGCCGACGCACAGGTGCCATATTAACAGAGCACACATCCAGACGCGAGCATTGTTTGGCAAAGGCGGCGATGGCAAGGTGCGTGCACTGCTGTCTCGTCTGTGCTGTCCTGCCCTGCTGCCGCTTCAATAGCCCGTGCTGTCCTCGGTAGTCCTGCATGAAATCAACGACTAAGTTATTATTGGTATGCAGAGACTGAACATGTTATGCCATACAGGGAGGTGGTAACCCCTTTGGAAACATGGCCAACCTCATGGAAAATGTGAAGAAGGCACAGCAGCTCGTGCAAGTGGAGGCAGCAAAGGTGCAGGAGGAGCTCTCTCGAGCTGAGTTTGACGGCTACTCAGACGATGAGACTGTGAGAGTGGTGATGTCAGGCAATCAGGAGCCAAAGTCAGTGGACATCACGACTGCAGCCTATGAGGGCAACGACGCTGAGGTACTTTGCTGCTGCTTGCTGTTCATTCAAAGGCACCACGATGGAAGTCAGCCAGCGGAAACCCTTGCCACTCCCTACTTGCGCTCGTATGGACATGATCTGCCTGCCCTCTCCCTTCCGTGGCAGATGCTGAAGACCTTGATGATGGTGCAGGCTCTCTCAGCACTGGTCACAGAAGCAATGCGGGATGCCCACACCAAGAGTGTTGCGGTAAGAGCACGCCTCGCTGCGATGAATCACTGCTGCCTGGTCGCATGTCTGTGAATGCAGTGGGTGCTAGTCTTGGCTGGCGTCTCCTGTGCCATTGAAGGGATGAGCAGTGCAAAGCTTATATGTAGGCCTTCAGAAGCAATTACTCAGACACGCAAATTGCTGTTTAGCAGCATCTGTTCCAGGGCAGGATCCTAAGAAACAGCCAAGGGGCTGACTGGCAGCAAGTATGCTGCAGGGAATGAAGGAGCGCATGTCAAAGCTGGCGTCTGGTCTTGGTCTGGGCGGCCAGGGACTTCCAGGAATGTAGGCGCAGCAACAGGGGTCTTCATTGTGGAGCACACCTCATCAAGGCAGCCCTTTACAGCAACTGCAGTCACGTTCTCAGCGCCTTACCGTACGCGTTGTAGGCTTGTTTTGGGGAGCAGCGTCAATGAGAGGAGAGTGTGCCATGCCGATCTTCACAGACTGACAAGATGTACATGGCCCATGTGTCTCGGCCCATGTTTGTAGGAGAATGGGCGATGCAATGTTAGAGCCCGTCCTGAGGAAAGCCTCCTCTAAACACCTCATAATCAGGAGCTGGCTATGCATCACTTGTTGCAACATCATATACTTGTACATGTCCTGGCGTGCTTTTGACCACTCATCTGCATACTGCGAGGCGTCCATCGCACCTTCAACCATGTCAAGGCATCTCCGCCGGCTGAGTGCCTCAAGTTAGGGTGTCCCTGCTCAATGCCAGTATCTGGGCAATGCAATCCTTATCCGAGAGGAGGCTTGCATGGCAAAGTTGAGCTGGATGAGTATATGCCAACCCAGGTGAGCACAAGGAGCACACTTCCTCAAGACACCAAACGTATAGAGGGCTCCTCGCCTCCACATGACATGGTCCCACAACTTGCCATGCCGGCCGCAGATTTCTGCCTAAGTCTCCTGCCTTGTCTTATTATATCCCTGCTCTGTGACAGCCAATGGTCTGGCAACCTCCCTGCCAATACAGCAATGTCTTACATGCGCTTCGAGTCTACACACTGCATGCGTTGCTATCCTCACTTGTATAGCTAGGTATAGCTAGCTTAATGCGGCTTAACATGGCCAACCGTCTGTGTCAATAGGTATAGGATGCTCATAGTGTCCATACGTATCGGCAGATTCTGGTGCCTTGCAGACCCTCACGTTGCTCAAGCGGGCAACCCTGATACCTTCCTTTGGGTAGACTTCATCCTTATCCCTCTCTGTGTGTTCACATTCATAACAAGCCACACCCTGCCTGGTGCATGCTGCACGCAAGGCGATGTACATGTCTTTTCTTTCCCGGCTACCGCTTTTGAAAATGAATTGTGTGCCTTTGACAAAAGCATCCACATCAGAGAATGTGACATTAAACCCAGCTACGCCACAAATCCTCAGGCTTTGCAAGGATCTGTTGGATTTGGCATTAGTAAAAACCAATGTGCTGTACTCTATAAACTCTAAAAAGACATGTGGGATATTCTGAAGAGCTGCCAGGTCTTGATCCTGCATGCTCATGCAGTAGAGCTCCAAGTAGCGCAAGGCTGACAATCTCTGAAGACCAGCGGGCCAGGCTTGTAGCGTCCAGAAGACTAAGGTAAGCATTGATACGTGGCATCCTAATTTCTGCACTCTGTCCCATTGGAGGCAATTCTTCACGACAACTATCAAGCGCAACAGACAACCTGCTGGCAGGGTAAATTGATACCTTGGATATAATCCAATCAACTCCAGACTCTTCAGGCTGGCCAGGTCGTGTAATAAGAGGTTTGGTAAACTCATGGGCGGATAATATGAATCCTCATAGGAAAGGTACTTTTGTCTGATCTTCAAGGTCTGAAGGTGGGAGCAGAAGCTCAGGTCTGCTGTAACAGCACTCAGCCAAGGGCCGTCTGAATCAATGGTGAGCTCCAGGTGCTGGAGTGTAAGTAATGACAGCACAGATGGCCAGGGGATACCGTCACTGTTCAAGGAGAGGGAGGACAAATATGTGGAACCTAATAGCAGAACTGACATCCAGCGCTGAAAGTATTCCCATTTTGTGTTGGTGTCCCCAGTAAGCTTCTCGCCGCGGATCGTCAGTGTCTGCATAGGTATTTTCAAGTATGCTCAAATGCAGTATGTGGGTATTGAATTGCATGGGTATCATGGCACCACTTGGTATGGAAGGCATGTGGGCGTCAACGATTGTACAGGGTAAGGTGGGCCTACTAGGGCTAGTAGGGCTAGTCTTTTACCAGTGTGGTCAGGTTGTGGAAGCCTCCTGATGCCCGTATCATCGCCCCCAGAGTCTGACGCAGGTTGATGGGATCCAGAAGTGTGATTGTTCGAGAGGGTGATACATCGACCAAGAGGTTGCACGTTGACGTTATGCGCTGCATGACCCAAGGTGCACCTGCTCATGGCAGCGTTAGTTGTCAGTTGCATGTGGCAGGTTGGAATGCGCGAGCTACCCAAAAGTCGCCTTGGACTCACCTTTGAGTCTTATGTCAAGATGCAAAGACCATCGCAGCGCTGAGTTTGGCAGCTCCATGCTCCAAAGCTCCTTGCATGTGCTGGCCAGGCGGCACCAGTCCCTGATCCCATCGGCCTCAGGCTCACGAGGCTCACGACCGCTGATGACCTTCTTTCCTACAAGGTCGATGACTTCCTGCGGCAACGAGAGGAAACCTTCCATCACGATCTGCTACGTTTGTCTGTTGCACCACTGGTGCGAGTAGTCCTTGCAGTTTCTGGCATGGGTGGGTTGTCAGCTTCCATTCTGCTTGTAGCTGGTGCAAATTGAGCTGTCAACACTATATATGCATACGAGTCAGATATTTGTGGCAGCTGAAGCACGTAACTCAAGGCAAATGCCTAGTTGATGCATGCGCATCACCTTGAAGAAAGCTGAGACGTGAGAGGCAGTGTCTCATGCATGCATATGCACAACACTGGGAAATGTTGTGGTAGGATCTATGGAACCTATTAATACATTCGGTAAGGCTCATGAGCCACTTGGATGATACAGAACCATTCATCCACACGTTCCAGATGGCTTGCTGTCTGGAATGCATGACTCCCACACCAAGCATTTCATGGTCATCTTCCGTCTTATCAGCGGGGCCGGGCCGTCAGCAACATGGCAGAAGCTCCAGACAGAGTGCAGACTGACAGAACCAGCAGCCTGTGCCGCCCTACTTGATCACAACAGTCACATTCTTCTCCAGCCACTCCAGCGTCTTGCCTGCCTGCATATAGACCACATGGGATCACATCCCGATGCCAAGCGTGCTGGCAACACACTCAAGCAGTGATACCCAACCCAGCAACACTGTAGCTGGCCTGTGTGCTGGAAGCGGTCTGTCAGTCCCCAGGCAACAAGGCAGGAGCTGGTTTCCGCATCTACTTGAATACCTTGTATTAGCTTCAGCCCGCCACAGGCACATTGGGAGTTCTGTGCTTTACATGGCCACCACGTCATCTGCCTGGCACTGCTAGCACAAAAAGGTCCTCTTTACCAGCACTTGGCTGTCATTGGCTCCTGAGCGTCTCTGCTCACCGCTGGCATCCACAAGACACTCACGATGCTGGAGAGCAGACTGGCCTACCTTGAGGACCTCCATGGCCTGCTCTTCGAGTCTCTCCTTGTCGAAGGTCTGGCCATTCTGGCCAAACTCCTGTGTCACAGAGTCGACCTCGGCCCTCAGCTCCTCGTCCGTCACTTTCAGCCCCTCCCTCTCAAAGATGTCATTCATGCCCACCGAGCTCAGCTCAATCTCCGCCAAAACTGCTCTCCTGCAGTGCATCACATCATGTCTTGCTTCTGAGACGCAAGCTTCAGCAGACACCCTCTCCCCGCATCCCTCTGAACACAAATATACAAAACACAATACACACACTGCTACCTGGGTGCTGCAAGAAGGTAACCCCAGCAACGTTGCAGACATATGACCACACAAGTGAAAGGTGGCGCCCGATACGGAAGGGATGAAGCTGCATGGCCGGGAACTGCACCTGGACTCAATGTACTGATTGAGCAGGTCCTCATTGACCAGCTTGTTCAGCTCCTCATAAGGCATCGCCTCCTGCATAGCACCACAAGGCCCCTCAGGCACTTCTTCGACCATACTATGGTGTCTGACTCCTCCTCCATGCAGCCAGTGAGAGCAGGCTGTGCAGCACTGCCTTCACAGACCTACATGAGAGCTCCTCAACACCTTAGCGCTGCTCTCATTGAAGTTGCTGACGAGGTTGCTGGTGTGCATCATACAGCAGGGGCATAATGCTGTCATCAGCAGCATTGTGATGCGTGCTGCAGGAGGCACATACCTTCATTTGGAGCTCATGGAGCTTTGCCTGGTACTCATTCTCACCCACTTGCCGGATGACTGACTCTGGGACCTCAGCATCCACGCAGTCCGCCACCGCCTGCACAGGGTGTATCAGCCAGATCAGGCATGCGGCTGCTTGCCAACACTGGCATGTCGCATCAGGGGCTGTGAGTCAGGAGCACTTGGTAGAAGCAGCGCTTGTACTCACAAACATCATGACACCCTGGCTGGGCATCTTACATGACACGGCATTACCTAGACACCACAGGAGAACAGTAGGTCTGTGCTCAAGGAGCAGGAGAGAGGAGGGAGCCACCTTGATGAGAGCTTCATGGACCTTTTCCCTTTGGTCATACTCCCGCTGTGCCACTGTGGCAACTGAGAAGGCTTCTCTGAGCTGCTCCAGATTCTCTATTCCATCAAAGGCTCCTTTAACGAGCTCGTCCGTGAGCTGCAAGCATCCATAAGTAGCTTATCAGCATACGCTGCTGACGAGACAGCATTAGCAGACCCTGTTGATGAGGAGGATACAGATTGACTCTCACTGACGTTGTACATCCTGCAGTAGGATGAACGGAGTGATTGTCATCCTAACGTAGACGGGCTGAATGATTACCCCCACTCTAAGCTTTTGGCGCCTTCAGGTGAGTGCATGGAAGGCTCGCGGCAGTTGAGAGGGTCATACCTCAGCTAAGTCCCACTCAAAGATCTCCCTCAAGGTCACGTCGCAGCGCACAGGGACGCCTGCCAAGCCCTCAGGCTCCCACCAGGCGTCTCCCACCACTGACTCCAGCGCCTTCTTCTCGCCCACATTCATGCCCATGATTCCCTCGACCACCCCTGCGTGGGGCCACACACCACCGTTACAGCTCAGAAGCTTCTGCAGGCGCTGATCAGGCCCCTGGGACCTGGCTCAGTGCAAAGGGAAAGGCATGAGGTCGTCGGCCAGTGAACTGTAGATGCCTGATCCTGGAGGCACGGGATCCTGGCTTTGGGCTTCTGCCGCCCAGCTTTGCATGCAGCTGAGGCAAGGTCTTGCGTATCAAGCTGCCGCTGAGCAGCGTACGAGAGCAGGCACATGCTTTCAGGAGGCCCTTCACAGACTGATGTTCTATCTGCAATCACTGCTGGGACGGTGGTACAGGGGCATACCAGCAATCCCCAGGGCTCTGTCGCCAAGATCTGTATCCAGGCGCATCCCCCGCTGCTGGGAGCCTGTGATGAGCTCATTGGTGTCGGCGCGTGTTGCCTGGAAGTTCACAATCGCTATGTCGCCCATCTTGAGGGGCCGCCCAGTGGCCACCTGCACCATTCACCCTTGCTGAGTTCCTTTCATGGCATCTGTGCCCTCCAGAAAGAAGCGCATTATTTGACTGCACCAATCACCCTTGCTGAGTTCCTTCCATGGCATCTGCACCCTCCAGGATAAGCGCGTCGGTTGCCACAACGGGGACGCAAGCATTCCCGTTGCCAGCACAGCGCATTATTGTGATAGTGCTTTGCAGGTGTTCAAAGGTTCACTGAATTATAGTCTCCTGTCAAGTGCTCTTTGCTGTTCTCGGCATTAGGAAGGTCTGCTGAGTGAAAGTACTATACCAGAGATATACAGAGGGCAAAGGTAGGGTGTTGAGTAGCATTATAAAGGTGCAGCATGGCATAGAAAGCCAGCAGCCTACCTTCATGGTGCCCTTCTCCTTCTGTACCTGCCTCAGCTTCAGGTCAACAGTCTTGGGGTCCTCCTCTGGGGAGCCTATAGAGGGCACCTCCACCTGTAGCACATCCACAGACTTGTCATTTAGAGCCTCACAGCCATGATGTGTCGCCATCCCAGTCTTCGTGACATGCCAAGTCGCGAAGTCACTCTGTCTGATTGCACATGCCCAGGACGGTGGATAGCTGCTGTACATTTATGTGGGCCTGTCAGAAGCAGCTTGCACTTATTATGTCTCCACATGCCTGAGCACTCTGCCAGCAGGTTTGAAATGCCTGCATACAGACCATGTGGCCTGGTAGGAAGGTGATACAGGCGATGCAGGTGATATCACCAGGATGCGGGATACAGGTGAAACAGGGGCTGCAGGTGAGCAAGCCTCACGCAGCACCTTGATGTCCTTGTATGGCATCTTCCAGGAGTGGGGCTGCCGCACGTCCAGGTTCACATGGAAAATGAGCGGTTTCTCCATGTCAAGCCTGCCTTTCAGGGCAGCAAAGTCCTCTTCTATCCGCTCAGAGCCCGCAATTGCTGTTGCATTGAACCTTGATAGGGCCTGCACAGCACAGCACAGCACGCTATGGTACCTTTCTACGAGCTCACAGCCTGTGGTGTTGAAGTCCCCTACAGCACAATGCCTGATCAGCCTCCTCTGAATGCTCAGAGCCTATACCCTGAACAGCAAGGCGCATGAAGGCAGTGCAGTGCAGGGAGAGCTCTTGATATGTCTAAGGCAGGGGCAGGGCCAACATTTGGGGGAGATGGTAGCCGTGAATCGGGGTTGGATTTACCAGGGGGAGTGCAATATTTAGGGCAGCCTCAACAATCCCCCCAACAAGCACATCTGGGCCTCCAGCATCATCAATGATTATCCTGTCCGGGATCTGCGTGCAGAAGCGCATGCTCAGCCATGGCAACTGGTGCACGTGGTGTCAGGGATGCAGCCGTATAGCCCAAAGGCCATACAACTGCCTTGATAGTTACTTGCAATGACTATGCAGAACCTCCGTGCTTTACTAGAGATTTTTATGCTCTCTGCAAGGCATCCCTGTGAAGGAGGTAAGAGGGCAAAGGTACTGTAAGCTTTGCAGATAAGTAAAGCACATTTGGGCCTGACTGATTCGAAGCCACAAGAAGCCAAGTACCTTTTGGCCTTTCCTGAAGCCCGGGATGTCAGCGTCAGCTCTGAGCTGCTTGAGAGCCTTCTGCTTGGCCTTCTCCAGCATCTCCACAGGCACAGTCACTTCCAGGCGCATGTTTGAGTTGGCCAAACGCTCTTCCTTGACTTTGATCTGCCCTTTCTGCGCCCCTGAGCTGCCATTGCTTGCGGCATCCTGAGAAGAGGGCTTCGGATCTGCTGAGCCCGGCAAGGCCCCCTCTGTCAGCGCAAGTCCGGCATCAGCTAAGCCAGGAATGGAGGGTAGCTCGGCCTGTACCCGGAAGCAACGCCTGTTCTGCGTCTGATGGCGTGGTGGTGCTCTGCAGGTCTGCAGAGAAAGCCAGGTTCGCACCGGTCAGCTCTATGCAGCAAGACCTTTATCAAAGGCACTCCAAACTGTATCTGACTGTGCTTGAGGTTCAAGCGCTCGCCAGAACTGGCAACTGAGCAGGAGCATACTCTCAGATCATGTGAGATCTGTGACCTGCGAGAAGCATACCTTGCGCAGACCTTGCACACCACTAGGCGTAGTAAGCGCAGAACATGATGGCCCCCTAAGATGCTGACACTGTAGGAGGTTCGCACGGGGCTGTGCCGCGGTTGTTCTCATTCTGCCAAGTCTACTGCTGGCCAAGCACGCACGCCCTTGGCCCTGCTATTTGGCGATTTAAAGACTTTTGGCACAGCGTAAGTTGTGGGGGAGTATGGGTGTTTTGTCGGTCTCAGTGCGCCCTTTGTCTCGCAGCTTTCATGGACTTTATCTGCTGAGCTGGCAATTATGAGGTGATGGCGGCTTTCTGGGCCAAATTTTTTGGCTGAAGCCATGGAGACAAAGCGGGAAAGATACCCTGTCATGTACAAGCTACAGCTGCTGGTCATGTGGGTTAATGATGGGAGATTCATCTTAACAGGTCTGCAGCTGGGTCCATCTCACTTGACTTTTCTCAAGAGATGTACCCTCAGGGCTTGTCATACCAGGGCTCTGTAGAGTCTCCTTTAGTGCCTGTTGCAGGTCAGTGCAAGCTCTAGAGCCCACTGCTGACACCAGCAGCAAAGAGGCAATAGTAATTTTATTATGTTTACAGGAAAGACCCTCCTGAGCAGCTACAACTCTCAGGCCCTTCACACGTCACTGTACTTTGGAATGTTGAACAAGTCCTGACAACTGCCTGGTCCAACACTCCCTGCGCAGCCAGCACTGGGAGCACTGCTTTTGCAAGGGCCCCCTCAGCGAGTGCCCAAATGCACTATCTGAGCATCCAGAGAGGTCCTTTGCTGGTTCTGTCATTGCAACTCATGCAATCAACGGCTGCCCAAAGTCCCAGAGCTTGAAGTACACAAGGCCGCAAGGTCCCACTATAAGTCAAGGCCTACTGAGCTTTGCTGCTGACAATGCTGCCCTAAGCCGGACACTGCAGCTAGGTGCTCTGCAACATACGGTGTTGCGTCGCTTGCGGTGTACAGGGTTTCTAAGACTGTGGTTGTGTGAGAGAAAGGGTAGCGATGCTGGGTTGTTGTGTGGCTGGCTTCTATTGTGCTCCGCACCCACATTGGCAGGCGTCAGCTCATGCACAAGGCAGCAGCAGCCAGCCTCTGCACCTCAGCCTTAAGAGCGTGCTGGTCTGTGCAAGGGAATACTGGAACTCCTGATGCCTGGACTATTGAACTCTCTGCTGGGCATGCTGCCAGCTCACTTGTCAGCACCAGCAGTTGCCTTGCAGGAACTGATCATCTCCTCTCCCATGGACTGCAACACGGAACACAGAGGGGCTCACGCTCAGCAGCAGACATCTGCATTTAGCCATGCAGTGACAGCAGCACAACTCTACCCATCTGCAACTCGCCACGAATGCTACAACTGACGGTTAGACAACTCTAGGCATGACCAGACAGGACATGGCCCACTTGCTACCTGATACAGGCACGTCTTATTTGCCACCTTGACCTGCATATGCAATGCTCCTGGCCCTGGACAAATGATGTCCATCCAGATACAGCCTGCAGAATCTTTTATGCGGCTCCTCACCTTCAGGACGGTCACAACAAGCTCCTTTCCAGCGTCAAAGTCCTCCTGGATCTGCTGAGCCAGCTTCTCAGCATCGTCTGTGCCCTTGGGCAGTGACAGATCGTCCTTTGTGTTTCCAGCCTCGTCCATCAGAGACACCTGGCAGCACAACAAGGATCAAGCCGGGTGCCTCAGACCTTCCGTGCACAGTTTATGATAGGAATTTACCATGAAACCCCATTCCACACAACACCTCCATATCCTCTCACGACCTTCCAGAAAACAGCTGCCAAGACTTGAGCCTGCCGACACAAGACCCCTGGTATGCAGGACACCAGTAAACTCAATGAGCCCAGGCATAAAGGGATGCAGAGGTACTCACGAAGGCATCCTCGTTGATGTCCAGCAGGGTGTACTCCTGGCGTGTGACGTGAGGAATCTGCAACAAGACAAAGAATCAAGGCAGCGTGCGGGCATCAGCTTCGTGTAAACTTTATTGTCCAGCTGATCGGGTTGATCACGTCATATTGAGGCCTGGAGCGTACGTCACAGTTGTGGGACGAGGGCGTCAGATCCTCGTATTTCTTGCCGGTGAAGATGTCGATGGCCACGAAGTGACACTTAGCGTGACCGTGCTTGCCGGTCTTGGAAGTGGACACATCAGCCACCTGCAATATTCCCGGAGAGCTGGTAAGCGAGGCAGCGCCCAGACGATAGTGTCGAAATGATCCCAGCACTCTTATAGATGTCAATATCTCTGAATTCCACAGAATCTGGCATTGTCTGCTGGGACACAAGGAGGCTGCAGCAGCCCTGCAATGACTGCCATAAGCAGTCGTTGCTGATGGTGGTGGTGAATTACGCATACCTTGCAAGGGCGCCCCTTGATAACCAGAAATCCGTTCTTGCGCACTGTGCCTGCCTGCTGGGGGTACGTCAGAGATGCACCAGCGTCAGCGCTCTCGAAATGCACATCATGTCCATGATCGTGGTCGTCAGCCATGTTTGCAACTACACCTAGCTACCCTTTGTTATATGTGCAAGGTGTTTCCGAAGTAGACAGATATTCGACTTATAACAGGCGGCTCTCATGCAAAGCCCAGATCAATTCCACGACAGTTCGATGGCGACTCTGGCAACAGGAGCACTGCAGCCTATTCTGGCTATCTGTACAAGCAATGTTGCGCTGTTTCTGGCAGTCTCACTAGAGCCGCTGCAATCTCTCACTTGCACCCCTTCTTGATGCTGCAATAAGTTGGTGGTATCGGACCCGCAGTGATGGTCTTCAGACAGCTCTAGCAAGGGGGGCCCCGTCAGAGTGATCTGCCACCATGGCAGACAACAACGACGATGAGATCCGTGTATATACGACCTTGTCAAGCAACAATGCAGATGGGTTTCTGAAATCCATTTATGACAACCCAGGTACAGCACCCCCGAGCTTGCAAATGCATGACAACCCGATCAACAGCCTCACCAGTCGCACGGTCTGCGCCAGGATGATTGACAAAGCTAATGTCAATGCTCATGATGCATCCCAATGCAGGAGATGCAACCTTTCTCAGATATGGACGTCTCATCGAAACCTACATGTCTAATCATAAGAGGAAGCCGGAGTACGTCGCCCGATCCCCAGGTGGGCCACCCTGCAACCCCAGGATTTGCTTCAATATCTTGCCACAAGGCATAGCATAGCTCCTAGACTATGGTGTCTTGCAGGGCGTGTCAATCTCATCGGCGAGCACATCGACTATGAGGGCTACTCTGTACTGCCAATGGCCATCAGACAGGTTGCCTCCTAACCCCTCTGTCCTTGTCACAAAGGCTCACCTGCTGTCGCTGTCATGGTCCTCAGCTTGTGTCCAACTGCCCTACATCAATTAGACCTGTCGCTCGTGCAGGATACCATAGTGGCAGTTGGACACAGCGACGATGACCTGGTTCATGTCAGTAATGTTCAAGAAGGCTTCCAAGAGAGCACCTTCAGCTCAGACTTCACGCACGTGGGTTTCTCCTCCTGCATGTGGAAGTGATGCCCCTGCTGGCCTAACTGATCCATGTAAGCCCGCTTCTGAGTATATGCGACCTGTCTGCTCATCACTGCCCTTTGAGGAGACTTGTCAGAGCCAGCGGTAATGTGCTTGCAGGCAGTGGACATGCACAACCACTCATGGACAAACTATGTACAAGCAGCGTACAAGGGTGTCTTCGAGTACCTGCGCACACACGAGCCTGCCAAGATGCCCAAGAAGCTTGTAGGCCTGAACCTGGTGATTGAAGGCCAGGTCCCTCAAGGTGTTGCTCCTGCAATCTCTGGACCCTCTACTATGGATCCAAGAGTGATAGTATCCTTGAAGGTTCACACAGGTTGAAAGGCGTTGCCTCTGTTTGTAAAGGTACCATTTGGACAGAGCGCGCAGTGGCACAGTGCCCTCTTGTTTTCCTGAATTGCTGTGCGTGTCTGGAGCATGCTCTCCTGTAAGGTGTTGGTCATGCTGGGCACGCTGGCATGCGCAGGCTCAGGGCTGTCCAGCTCAGCAGCCATTGTGTGCGCGTCAGCGCTGGCCGTGCTGGGCTACTACGGCGTCTCTGTCGACAAGGGGGTGAGCACATGTCTCAGCGCCCTTGTCCCCCCCGTGCAGGCTCCGGCCTCTCCAGTTCCTCTGCCCTAGTCTGTACTGCCGCTCTGGCTTACCTTGCAGCATACCAGATCCACCTGCCCCGAGCGGTATCACCTCCCCTGACCCTTTCCCAACCCCACTCGCTTCCTTCCCCTGTGAATCCCACTGCATGCGGCGGACATACAGAACAGTCATGTCGCTAGGCATTGCGTGTTCATGAGACATGGGGCTGACACTGAGGTGGTGTTGCATGGGCGCAGCGCATTGCAGAGTTCACGGCGCGGTGCGAGAAGTACGTGGGGACGGAGTCGGGCGGCATGGACCAGGCCATCAGCATTATGGGCGAGAAGGGCCTGGCCAAGCTGGTGCACTTCAAGCCGGTGAGACCCTTTGGCGTCCTTCCCCTGCTTCTACCCCATTCCCGCCTCCTAACGCGACAGGCTTGGCGTCGTACTGGACAGCATGAGCACTGCCTCATCCCCTCACAGTATCAGCATGTGACTAAGATTGTATACCTGGGACTGTCTGGCACAACTGCTCATGTGCGCTCGCAGCACCTCATACCGTGTACCATTTCTGTATAGAGGCGGCCTCCAGGCCAATGGTGTCCTTCAAGCATGACAATGCTGCAAAATCATGCGCTCCTGCGCTCCTGTGCCCTAAGGGAGAGTGTGCCTGGCTGCAGCACCTGTACACAGAGGACGTCCCTCTGCCCCAGGGCGTCACCTTCGTGGTGGCCAACTCCCTGACGCGCTCAGCCAAGGCCGAGGCCGCGCCCCGGCAGTACAACATGCGCGTGGTGGAGTGCCGCCTGGCCGCAGCAGTCCTGGGCCTGAAGCTTGGCCTCACACAGGTGCACCATTCCTCGCACATCCAGCCCAGTTCTCTTGCATGTCATGTCACCCTGCTGCTTGCATAGTAACGTGAAGGAGTCCTGTGGCCAACAACACCACGCTGGTGGCTTGATTTCTCTCTTTTAAGGAAGCCATATTGTCTGTGTTGGGTAGCTCACGCCAGGTCACAGAAACGATGTACTGACCAGTGTGGATGCCCAGCAGAGGCAGCATGTAGCCTGAAAGAGAGGTATCAGTATTGCAACCCCGTTCAACTCGCTGCGGGCTTGGATGCTGTCTGCCAGAAAGTGTGAGGCTGCAGCATCATGCTTTTGTGCCGCTGCAGGAGCAAGCGCGCCAGGTGATGACCCTGAGCGAGGTGGAGCCCAGGGTGCAGGAGCAGGGGAAGCAGTACGAGGGCGCCAAGGGCTCCCTGCAGGGCGCCATGGCGGCTGTGGTGTCTGAGCTGCTGAGCAAGGACAAGTACACGCATGAGGGTGAGGCTGTACTCCTCACAGATTCTGTATGTCCAGACCAATAGCTAACCTCTCTTCCGGAGCTTTTTCCTTCTGCCTGCCGGCTGACGGTGCAAAGCTTTCTATATATCCTCAGTCCATTCTCTGCTTGGCAGTCAGCTCTGCAACGTGCCCTGTTGATACGCGGGTTTGGCGTGAGCACACTTCAATACCCCTCTTTATCTACATGCAGACCTGGAGCATCTGCTAGGGGAGGGCAGCCTGGAGGACATGTTTGCCAGCAATGCCTCCCAGATGCGGAGCCTGCATGTCGCTGAGGAGGTCGATGGCTCTGGCGAGCCCTGTAAGTTGCCGAAAGCGCCTGCTCTGATTCTGCCTTTTGCATGCACCCTCATTGATACGCTCGGTGCGCCAGGACATGATATGGGAGCCTCAATCCTACCTGAGAAGCATTCATGCATGTCTGCTGCCTTGGCAGCTGGCCACATGCCAAAGCAGGGGATGCCCAACAGGATGTGGTGGTGCATCAGTGTGCTCTGATGTGCTCAGTAACACTATGCCTGTGCTGCAGTGGGCTTCAAGCTGCGGCAGAGGGCGCTGCACGTGTACAGCGAGAAGGAGCGGGTGCCGCTCTTCAAGCAGGTCTGCGACAGCTCTGCGTCCGCCACAGAGAAGACACAGCAGCTGGCGCAGCTCATGAACGACAGCCAGGACTCCTGCAGGTATGTAGTACTTACTTTTGCAGACGGCAGAGGTGCATGTGTGAAAGGAAGGGATGTCCTTCGTGGTTTGTCCTCACCAGATAGTTCCTCACTACAGCGTGGCACTGTACACAAGGCAGTGCATGCAGAGACCTGTATGGCTGCAGGTGCCATGAGTTGTCCACTTTGCTGCACAGGCTGCTTATTGGTAGCTACAATACTCTTTGACTCCTTCCCCTAACTTATAGAAGCCAGCGGCTGAGGATCAGGGCTATGCGTGCAGAGATCTGTACGACTGCAGCTGCGAGGAGCTGGACCACCTCATACAGCTATGCAGACAGCATGGCGCTGAGGCTTCGCGGCTCACTGGAGCAGGCTGGGGCGGCTGCACTGTCTCCCTTGTCAAGGAGGTATGCACCCTGTTGCCATGTCTGTGCGGCCGTAAGGCTGCCATGCACAGCCTCAAGATGCCATGCGTCCGGATCTGCTCCAAAGAGAGTTGCCAGGATGCAGTGCTTGTACCTCAATGCTGTGCGCGTATGTGGAAGGTTGAAGTAAAGGGGCGCGGGCTTGCCAGCTCACATATTGCAATGATGTCTCCTGTTATGCGTTTGCTCAGCTCTGCGTGTCCTGTCACTACAGCGCTTAACATGCAGCTGGCAAGCTCTAGCTCTGGGCCTGGTTTCATTCAAGTGCAAGCTCTCACATGCATGTGCCTACACTGCAGAAGAGGGTGGAGAGCTTCATCAGGATGCTGCAGCAGGAGTACTATGCAGAATACGACAAGATCCCCGAGGAGTACTTCCTGCCGGACGCTGTCATTGGCAGGCGGCCAAAGGCCGGATGGGAAAACATCGTCTTTGCCTCTCGCCCGTCCTCTGGCGGAGCGATCCTGAAGCTGTCACCCAGAGATGCAGCGCATGTGCAGTAGAGGAGTGGGGGCAATTGCTCCTCACACTGCTGCAAGAATTGTCAGTCAGCCAGTAAATACTGTCCTTTCTCCATATTGTCCTCCAGCAGGGCCCCACAATGCAGCACAGTGCTTAATGACGGAAGGGCTAGATGTGACCATTGAGCAGCCTCATCTGGGGATAGCAGCTGAATGGGGCCCAAGGACCTCGCAGCTGCAGCAGAAACAAGGACATGACAATAGTGCCATCTGTGTGTTATTGCTTAGATTGTAGTTGAGTGATGTTGAGGTGACACTGACGACGCTGGTCCTGCGTACAACTATGTCTTTGTACATTGCCACATGTCAGAGCATTGCCAAAATGTATATAATGTGTAAGCCAAATATCTCTGCAGTGGTCGTAAATTTAACAAAGATCGTGCCCCAGAGCTTGACGGCACGATTAGGACATCTTGCGATCTGGATGATCAGGGTAGCGTGAGCATGGGAAATTGCTGCTGGTGGGGGTAAAGAGTCCAAACCGACCTCTTCCCATGAAATCAAATACTAAGGCCCATAGTTGGGACCTGAAAGCGATTGGTCTCAGGCACCCCACGGTGTTCTCGACAGTCACGTGGCTGGTGCTCAGAAAGCTCAAGAAGATATGCATTGCCATCTGATTGCCCGCTGACAAGCCTGAGCGGTCTCTTGGTGCTTTGAATATCTGCGTGTGTACACATCACATTACCTTGTTGACGAGTCGATGAATTACCTGGCCAGCAGCGCATCCTGTGATGGGTGAGCGTGAAAGTTCTAAGCCGTACCTAAGCACAGCGCAGACCGTCAGAAGTGCCCCTCTATTAGTTCTCTGATCAGGAGCTGCAAAGCTGTACCTTCCAAGGCGATGGGTTCACACTGATGCAAGTCACAGAGATAGGGGCTTGAGCTTCTTTGAGGTCTCCCCCGTTATACCAGAGGTTGTCCGTCATGAGACATTTCCGGTCACCTAAAGAGCACTATCCAGCGATGTGGACCGGCAAACATGTCTTCATTACGGGTGAAGCGTCAGTATACCATTTTTAGAGTGCAATCCAATTCACCACATTCAGCATAAGCTCTGAGAAGATGCTCTGGCTGACCTCAGGAGGCAGTGAAGGCATTGGATTTGCACTGGCGCAACTGTTCATCGAACAGGGCTCCAAAGTGACCCTTGCATCCCGCAGCAAGGACAAGCTCAGACGTGCTGAAGCAGAGCTCAAGGCGGGCTCTGCAGGCGCACAAGTCTTGACTTGTGCGACTGACGTTGGCTCCTGGGAATAGGCGAGAGCTAAATTCTCACAGCCCCTTCACAGCCTGAGAGCCGCTTGCAGCTGCTATAGGAGGCCCTCTCAGAAGGTCCTGCAAGGCCTAGGGTGCAGTGTCACCATCCCTGCATGAAGTACCGCTGTAATGTTGGCAATCTGGATATAGAAGGGTGTGAAGGCATGGCCATATAGAAAGCCACATGTGTCCATGCAAATTGGAGTGCTGCCTCCTTTGCTTGCGCAGGTGCAGAAGTCTGTGGGGCTAGCAGAGGCCCAATTTGGCCCTTTGGATGTTGTCATTGCCAATGCTGGCATGCCAAGCAGCAGTGCGCCTTTAAACTCCCTGTCATCTCTTAAGCTGCAACCCATTCTCAGTACGCCACAGAGTTTTCAGGAATCCAGCTGCAGGCTTTTGGCTTCTGTTGAGGCGCATGTGCTCTTTCCAATTTAGTTTCCATCCTATGCGTCAATGGGAGTGAAGGGGTGCTGTGTGCTTGTCAGAGATGTTTCAGGAGCTCACAGTGGAGGACTATGAGGAGCTCAACAGAGTAAACTACCTTGGTGTGATCTACACTGTGAAGGCTGGCTATGCCAGCATCAAGAGAGGGTAAGAAAACCCTTCTGCGCAATGCCTGATCTCAGCGTGAGGCATCATAGCATCTTTGGCAAGAGCAGCTTGATTGCTTGGCATTGATATCATCAGTCTTGTTGTTGCCTGCCGGGGGCTCAGAGGCTTTGCCTGGAGAGTTGCGATCCGTGCCAAGACACCCAAGCAGTGATGCCATACCCCAGCATATAGGGGAGTCAGTGTTTACAGTATGCATGCCGCTGTGCAGGGCTAGCAAGGAGGGGCACATTCTTATCGTGTCCTCCTTATCTGGCTTTGTCCCGCTACCTGGACAGACAGCATACAGCGCCACAAAGTTCGCTCTGAGGGTGAGAGCCCTTGACACCCGGACCAGAGTGGGTGTGCTTCAGATTTTACATCTGGGCAGACACTTGGCTGAACCGGCAATCATGAGTGGCCTGGTATAGAGTACACTTCACTGCAATGTTATGCATGTGCAGGGCTTCGCGGACGCTCTGCAAGTAGAGGTGTGACGGCAAATTTTCGTTAGGATTGGCTGCTGTTAGTATCCAGTCTCATGACATTGGCACCAAGAACTGCAAGTAGGTGTTGGGCGTGCTCAATTGGGCATGTGCTTCTCACTGCTGTCTCGTGCGTCTCAAGTATGCTTCTTTCAAATCTGCATTGCCAGAGGGAGACTCTTTCTTCCCGCTGACCATGAAGCTGAAGTTGAACACATGTGACATGCAGCTGAAGGGCTCCGGCGTGCAGCTGCACATTGCCTATCCAGGCATGACGCAGACCGCCATGCTGGACGCCATGGATGCCCGGACTAAAGGCCTCATTGATGAGCTGCCAGGCGTCACCATTTATCCCAGGGAGCAGGTAGGAGATTCTCAGGCCTGTGGATCACTCCCTGTTCTCAGTCAATCCTACAATAGCAGGCCTGCCTATACGTATTCTAAGCCCTGACTGGCTATGAGGCGAGCATTGCGCTGCTAATTCCCTGCATGGCCAGCCTAGTGGGCGGAGACTGGCAGCGCAACTACAGCTTTGGCTTGTGTGGCTATGATTGGCAAGGCTCAGCAAGTCAAGGTCATAGCAAGGCTGGCAACAGAAGGAGACAATCTGTTCTGATCCTGGCACATGAGGCGGGGACACAGAGTTTCAAGGTGTCTTTATCACCTATGGGGCGCACCTCTCTCATATCACGCCAGATTGGATATTTGGGTGCCTGCTGCTGTGCAAAGCATCCCTAAGAGGCGAAATGTGTGCTTCAGGTAGCCAGACTCATGCTGAAGGGGATGGAGCAGGGCCGATATGTGCTGCGGTTCCCCGACGTCCTATCCACATGGATATGTGCTGGCCTGGGCGGCACCAGCGAGCTCTGCCTGCCTGTGGTAGCTACCGTCCTTGTAGCGCCTTTGGTGGTGAGGCCTACTTGCCACCTTGTCTTGAGACCTGATTCTCAACTCGTTGGAGTTTCGACATGACCAACCTAAGTCTTAGTCACATCGTGCTTTATGCTTATATTGGATGATGCCAAGCCAATGCGACTTGTTAAAATCAGTAACAAATGTGGATGTGCCTTGGCTGAAGCGCTTCCTTGGTAACCACCAGATATGGCCAATCTGCAGGTGTGGCATTGTATGGTCAGCTCCAAGCCTGGGAATTGGCTGGGAGTCTCAATTTGGAGGTCTTAAAAAAGGCTTCGCTGTGCAGGTGGTATTTATGCAAGCATACCGTTGGTTGATACAGAGAGCGCTGATAAAAGTAAGGTCAAAGGATCTGGGAGGACGGGATGAAAGGGTGCAGCATAGAGAGAAGATGCCGTAGACCGCTATTGCAATTAGTCCATGCCGTTTTGGAAGAATGACAGTGCAAAAAGGGTCTCCAAAAGTCTGATGCTTCAAGTCACAGCAAGGGCGAGAGGCAATAGCCTCCAAAGACTTAGGTGACTTAGTCGACGGTAGAAACGAGCTGGCTCAGGCAGGCATCCAGGCTCAGTTTGCATTTTGCTATTATATACTGTGAACCCAGGCCTGCATGGTGTACGCCTAGCCGACTCGAGAAAAGCTTAAGCGTCTACTAGTAGTGTGACTCACTGTGATGCCCTCACAGTGGACTGCTTCTGAAAAGTGGTCTCCATGTCCCAAAATGGCTTGAAGGACGCCCACTGTAGTGAAAGTCAATGTTTGAATGAAGCCTGCTTTGTAATGTGGTAGATCGGTCGCAGCCGCTTTTCTTGAGGAAGCCGGTGGAAGCTGCTGAGCGATGGAAGCTGCAGAGATTGTGCCGATGGATAACCTTGGACATGTGCATCCGATGTAATCTTTCGAGTGTCATATACCCATGCAGGGTACACAAATCCACAATGAGAATCATCTACAGCGCGGCAGATGGTCTAGAGGCCCATACTGCTGTCAGTACACCGTCATCTTCAAGAAGTAAGTTACTCGTTGAGGTGCGAAGGCACAGTCGGCCTCAGAGTAGACCTGCCCACAGGGATTCATCAGGGGGTCCTTTAGACACTTTCGAGTGCCTTTGATGACCTGTGGACGCTACACTGTCATGAGAATACCTGACTCCGGTTGTCAGGCCGTGCAGGATTATCTTAGGGCCTTCGCACTTCTTTTTCAACACAGAAGCACCCTCACCAAAGTGCTTGTCATGTCTTCTACGGCTAAACTGTTGGACATTACTGTACAGGTGTGGGGTCCACTGTGAAATTTCTTTTCCCCCTGCGGTTCCAGTGCATAGATGTCTGCTGTGACGTGTAGTCGTGTTTTAGACATGCCACTGTTTGGGGTCTGACGACATTTCATGTGCTTGACAGAGGCGCAATGGTGGCCAATGTGTAGATGTATCCATGCTAAGTGACTGCACTGTCAAAGCCTTCAAGATTTGGCTTTTTATCAACTTCCATCTGGAGGTTGGCTTTTCCATACCACAGCCAGAGCTACAGCGACTGCGCAGCCATGGTTTGCTACTTGAGGATGACCAGACCCTGGGCGTGTATGCAACTGGCCCCTGTCGAGCTGGCACCCGATGCTTGGTGATCATTGAAGGTGCGATGCACATTCCAACCTGCCGAGTCATCCAACACTCTTTTGTATATTGCTTTCTGGTGAAGGGGAGATTCTGAAAGCCCGTGAGCTCTCCTGTCAAGCTATGCCACCCACAATGGGGGCACTTGTACACTGTCGGTTTCCCGGTAATGATGAAGATCCTCTTTGCTCCATCAGGAGACCAAGTGGATGGCAAAAAATTCACCAGCGGGGCCTTCCCGGGGAAGACGTACCGGCAGCCTGGCCGTGGTGCGGAACAGCTTGTGCATGTGCAGTTTTAAATCACATGCATGTGCGTATGCATGCTGTAGACTCAACTGTCCATGCTGCTGATCTCTCTACATGGCATGCACCTGAGTCCTGCAGAACAGGTCACAGGGCCCACCTTTGTAAACCAACTCAGCCTGAGTCCTTGAGGCAAAGTATTTTATCGTAAGCCATGTGCATACTGCCAGAGGTTTATGTCCTGGTTTCAGCACTGTCTTGTCTTGCAGGGAGTGCGCGAGCTACGACTTATATGGGTCCTCCCAGACCTATCTTATTCGAGTGGCCTAAGGTATTCCCAAGAAGTCAGGGGTACACGGTTATGGCAGCTGAGCTGTATGAAAGCTACAAGACATTCTGGTCTACATATGTCATTGCGGTATGCAATTGCTCTCCTGATGGCGCCTCCTTACCTCACTCTCACTGTGGTCATCCATGGGATGGCCTGAAACGTGTCCTTCATCTTGCACATACTGCAGTGACCTCACGCATATGCATCTGGCACTCAGCTGTTTGATTGCTTGCAGGGTGCATTGCTGGCGCAAGTCTCTATATCACCAATCGTGACTGTTCCAGCTGGCCTTGACGGCACATGCCGGCAAGTCTACGTTGTTCTGTGGATGTGCACATTCCTCCTCAACTTGGTCAGTGTCTTTGCCGCTGTCATTCTCCTTGGCTACCTTCTTCAGACTCCCAAGAAAGGCTGCGAATGGTGGCTGGCAGATCTTGGGATGTGGGCAGATTTTCCAACCTACTCCACCATTGTTGGCCTGGTCATGTGTATTGCCTCTGCCTCATACACAGGCTGGGTATTATGCACCCCATGCGGTTCTCGAATCAGCGCCAGCAGTGTTGTCATCATTGCTGGAGGAGGCGTCACCATTTTGGTGTGCGTCTTGCTTTATCTACTGCTGAGAAGGCTCGGCTCAGTCCGCTTTGCCATACCCGTCGAGCTGACCTGATTACCTGCTGAATCGCTGTCGTCCTGGCAGACATAACAACAAGCCAGTGTGCGTTGCCAAAAGGCCTCTTCAGGGCTGTGATGGATGCACAACCAATAAATAGCAGTTCAGTTTTCAGCCTGACCCTTTAAAGTTGGAAAACACCGCTTCAGGGGTTGCTTCATTCTGTTTGAAGGTTTATGAATCTGATCAGGCAGATGAGGACTTGCCAGGCAGACTCTGTCAGATTTTTGCAGCTAATGCCATCTGCTGAATAGCAGGGATCACAGCAGAGTACAGGGTATGGATCATCAGCTCTTGCAAGCTTCTGTCCATGAAGTGCGATCAGATCAGACCAGACTGCATGATTCCAGCCACCATGTGACAGTGCCCACTGGCTGCCCAATGCCAACCTGATCAGGTATCTAGTTGGCACAGTAGTAATAGCTTGCAAGCTATTGCTTTACACAGAGCTTTCAAGCATTCAGTCAGAGTCAGCTTGCCAAAGCTCCTGCAATTTCAGTGGGCAGACTTCTATAGAATGGCAGAAGCGAGCTTCGGTCAACCATTGCTGACTCTGTCCCAGACTGAGAAGCTTCATTATTGCATCTTTGCGGAGACTTCAGCCAGCTGCATGAGTGCAGCTTTGATGGGGGTCCAACCTCATAATGCAGGCGCAGCATTTACACATACTCAAATAGATGTCTATGTGTTGCAACATACGTGAGGGCTGGTCACTTCATTATAGCACAGCTGGTTGCAGGTGAAAGTGACGCTTCTCAGCCCTTTTGTCATTTGACTCTTGAGTGTATGAGAGAACTAGATTCCTGCAGGCTTCACCTGCAATCTTGTCACGTCTTCCTGCAAAGGTGCTAGACACACATCCTTATGATGGTGCAGACCCCTTTCCCTGACTCTGCAAGGTGTGCAGAGCTCTGCTCAGTCCATGGCCCTGTACGCGAGAAGCAGGGCAGTCCTATGCACAGCTGGCTTGCACATATGGCGTAGCACAACGCCTCCTCGTGCCTACAATGTTCTATTCACTTGGCTCTCCAGCGCTTCCACAGACTTGCGCAAGCGCCTTGTACGCTCAGCCAGGAGATCAGTCCCCCTCAGTTCCTTGCTCAGTGCAATGCAGCGCTGCGCCAGTTGCTGCGCTGTTGCAACTGCCTGCTCTGTGGAGGCCTGCGCACAGCACTTCTTGCATTGTTAAGAAGGCACATGTACCTCTCAGCGGAAAAGTGCAAACTACTATCATGCCAGATGACTGCACTGTCCAGCCATGCCAAGATGATATGCAGAACTGGGGCAGCTCTGTCTGATCTGCAACATGTTCACGGGTCTGCACATGTGTTAGATGTCCACCTGTGACATGAAAGGGGCATGATTGAAATCAGTGCTGCCTGCTGTGTGTTGGGCCTGTGCCTCACCTGCAGCTCCCCCACAGCTGTGTCATACAGGGCAGTGTGCTCCAGGGTCAGCTCTGTGGCATCATGCACAGATGCACTCAAGTTTCCCAGCAGCCTGTCAAACTCAGCCTTCAGGTTACCAAAGTCTTGACTGAATCCCGCCATGAGTGGACCCAGGTCATGGTCTGCAGCTGGTGCAGACACCTGCACAGACACGGGCATTCCTTAGAACATCATAGGTAATGCCAACATTGTGTGAATCCTCCAGTCAGTATCGTCTAAAGGACATCTGCTTACCTGAGTGATCCCGTTATTGTCGAGATCCTTGGCATCACCTCCTGCCTTCCCCGAGTTGCTCATCCGAGAAAGAGAGCCGTCATGTGCCCATAACCAGGCAGAAACGGACTAGCAGTTACATCATGCACACATGACTATCGGCCTCATGCAACCATCTCTCTTGGGATGGCCATGCATACAAGACTGCCTTGCGGCAAAGACTGTTATGCAGCCCCTTTCAGGTATCTCCGCCTGTGTGAGATATCCTTCTTACAGCTGTAGGTATCGCGTGGAATGCTATACTGCCTCTATCCATCAATTTGAGACTCCATGTGACGGACATGTGCGCGGTCACATGCACATGGTGTGCGGCACTTCCGTTATAAGTGCTCTAAAGGAATGCGGAACCGCTTCTGTCTGTCTATCTCCAATCATATGCGCGCACATTGGCGTTGTGAAGTCCAATCAGCATCACGAGTCGACTGCCTGAGCAACACTTTTCTGCCCGAACGAGTCCAACGGCCCCTGCCCGGAAGCCTCTCCAGGCCTGGCGAAAGATTAATCTGTACTGACCAGGCTACATTTCAATGCAACAACACTGACCTGAGACATGCGAGACGATTCAGCGAACACGGTAAGCCCATACCCTTGTACTGCATCGGAGGGGAAGCTGAGGCTTGACTGGAGCTGGAAGGAATGCGAAGAGCCCGGAGAAAGATCAGAAGATTGACAGTTCAAACGTTCCAGCTGGACCTGCTCACGCACGAGGAGCGTAACCCGCCGAAGGCGGTCAAGAGCTCCCTAAAGGGCTCAAGGTCCCAGCTTTCCCTAGAGGAGGTTGCCATAGCAGCTAGGAGGAATGCGGCAAGGAGGCATTCCAGGAGCAAAGCAGACGCCGTCCTCAAGAGCCTGCTGCACGGCGCTGAGAAGGCCAGAAAGGTTGGCGTGAGCCCCACAACTGTCATGCTCACATACTGGAGCGATGCCTGCAGACCTCACTGAGCAGCAAACACAATGCACACATCTAAGACTCTCTATCCACCAATGCAGGGAAGGAGTCGGAGAAAGAGCCTGGAGATTCTTGCTCACCAGGGAAGTGCAGCCATGCGAGCACTGCAGCAGCACCAGCCCCAAGCAATAGTGATTGCCTGCACTGACTGCGAGCTGCCCATCCCGGAATCCTTTGGCGCAGCCGCCTCTCACGTGGTGGTTCTCAGGTACTCATTCCAACTGCGCAGCCTCATGTCTCCTCCCCAGTAAACCTCACACAATGGAGCATAGCTACGGTGTGGCCGGCCTGCTGTATCTTGCTTGTGTCGGCCTGCTTGTGTCCACCTGGTATGTAAGATCCTCTTAAAATAGACTGACTGTTGACTGTGGGATATCCTTTGCAGATCGAAGGGCAACTTTGCAACGCCAGCAGTGGCGGCAGATGTGACGAGGCTAGTCCAGGAGTCGGGCATCCGGCTGATCATGGTGCTGGGGCACACCCACTGCGCGGCTATAGACGTGGCTGTGGAGCGCTGGCTTGAGCAGAGGGCCTCTGCCTGGCCCTGGGCGCCCAAAACAGGTGCCGCGCTCAGGCCACCAACACTGCATGAAGGTCTAAACATTGGCTTGCTTGTCGTGATAGGCCACCATCAATGCATGAAGGTCGACACACTGGCTTGCTTGTCATGACAGGCCACCATCAATGCATACAGGTCGACACATTGGCTTGCTCGTCACGATAGTCATGTGCTAGCATGGCATGCGCTGCCATGACCATGAGGGCTATCTGCAGCGTTGTAAGGAGAAGGCGCAAACAGGGATAATCTGAGGCAAGACAGAGTGGCGCTCTTGTGCAGAGACATCTGAGCGTGAGACTCCAGGGAGGCAGGCAGCTCCAGTAAGGGCGCCAAAGGCCTCTATAGATCCAGACAACAGGCCTCCAAAGGCTCCAGTCGAGGCCACCCGCACAGACAAGTTCTCAATGACTGGGGTGAGAACATCTCGCATGAGCCATACTGCCTCCATGAGGGGTCACAAGCCATCCTTGAACTTCCATCATGCTGGGTACAAATCATGTGTCATCGGACTAGGAGTCTCACAGTCAGTTCCCGTGGTGCAGAACATGGAGGGCCACAGCTGCTGGAAGAGCATAATCAGCTGCTACTGTGGCGCTGACATGTCCCAGGATGAGAGCCACCACAGCAGCAGGTGTGATTCTGCATAAACTGGCCACCTCCTGATCAGCCTCCATAGAACCTTGTTACAAGCTAAGCTCTGGTGTCATGACACAACGCCAGAGATTCTGCATCTCATTCCCTTCTTGCAAGCGCATGTGCTTGAGGTCAGCTGCCGTGCTGCAGTCAATCCCCGCCGAACAGCAAATTGCTGGAAATGTTTTCGTGAATGCTTGTATTAACAGGCCAGCCTTCTTCAAGCGCAACGTCACATGTCTGCGTCACACACCTTTCTTGCCTGTGCGGCAGGCTGCCTAAGAATTCTGCGTGATACCACCTGCTGTGCTGCTGTAGATCCCAGTCCAACAGCGGGTCGCCGGAGACAAGCCAGCATGGCGCTGGGCCGCGCGCGATGTCCTCCAGCGCTGCCATGAACTGCTCCGACAGGACTGTCGTGCGCACCCTTGGCAACACGGTGAGAATGGCTTGTTCCCCAGGGACTTGGCCTCTTGTATCGGGCACAGCTTGTGTGCCGCCGGGAGTTGTAGCTGCTAGGAGGGCACTTCAGCAATGTCAGATTTAGGGTGCCGTCTGACACGTACTTAGGGGGGCACACCTGCCACATGACGAAGGTGTCTTTGCAGCGGGGATGAGGTTGCACTGATTCCCAGAAGGCTGGATGCTGATGTGTCCTCAGCAGAAAACACCCCATACATGTTGGTGCTGGACTCTGCCCTCTAGTCAAGCATTCTCGCCATCATCAAGACTTGATGTGAATGCGTCGCAGCTCGAGGCGGCGGTGGATGAGGTGGCGTTGGAGCGCCTGAAAGCCGAAGAGGCGGAGCGGGAGAGCCGTGCGGCCGAAGAACCCCTCCCAGACCCGGAGCGCATCCCCATTGAAGCCCCCCGCGCACCCCGTCGCACCACCTCAGATCTCAGCACAGGTGAGTGGCTATCAGGATCCACTGCCCTTAAGCTGATAGAGAACAATGCATGCTGGTCTTGGAGCAACATCTTTAATTGGGAGCTCAGTGCCTGGGTCTCAGCACTGGACCAGTATGTGGTCAATGCTTTGGGCACAGTCCAAGTTCACACAAGGTATCGTGACAGCGAATGCGAGTTGCCCACAAGCTCGCTCCTTGACCAGGTATGAGAGGGGCACGCTGTGTTGCAGGTGCGCGCACGCGCACCGAACAGGCAGTGCATGACGAGAAAGAAGCCGCAGTCATAGGACGTGACGACAGCACCGCCGCGGAGGTCAGCAGTGCCAACGCCAAGTTGGCGGCGGAGGCCTTACTGAGAGGCCTCAGCAAGCGTATGGACAGCAGCATCATGCACGAGTTGGAGGTAGTGGCAGTCAGCGCTGATGTGGACACAGCAAAGCTTACTCTGCTGCGCAAGGGCTGGTACCAGCAAGCTACCTACTTCTTTGAGTAGGTGCTCAGGCCAAGGCAAAATCCAGAAGTTCAGCTCTGGAATCATGAGAGCTCAGCGGCTGCAGATTCATGAATCAGCTCCAACTGGCATTGTGAGTGAACGTTTAACAGCTTGACTGATCAGCTTCCTGAACGGCTTGAGAATTAGTCTGCGTTCAGAGTGCCATCAGCTCTGACCGCCTGTCAATGGCCTCAAGGTTTGATCAGTATTGATACCAGCGCCACATGTATGGTGTTGATGGCGCCATCAACAACTCATGCACAGAGGCTCCAGCAGACAAGTTTAGTATTGTGCCAGTACCCAGATTTCACCAGCATGCAAGTCAGTGCGAGGCCTCCTAGGACTCCTTACAGGACATGGGAATGCTCTAGAAAGGAAAGGTGTCAGACTATCCTGACCTGTGAGCGCATGGCAGGAACAGCAATTACAGAGTCTGCACTATGGATGCATCATCTTAAAGATGCTTCCCCAACATAATGCTCACAATCTCAAATGCAGAAGGTGTCCTTGCGGGCGGGGCCCATAGGTGTTGATCTCACCAAACCTGATTCATGATCATTCTGAGATGCAGCAGGCGCTAGGAGCATTCGCAGGGATTCCTGAAGCTGCTGCATGACCTTTGCATTGTGCTGCATATGAGCACCGCTCATGAGCTCTGTTTTGGCTGCTCTCCTATACTGGACCAGCATTGCCAGCAGGTTCTGGGCAATTGGCAGCTCCTTGAGCATCTCAATGGCTTCATGTGGAACGTTGCCCTTCACAGATGTGCTCCGAATTGTGTTCCCTGTGAGCATCACAGCAGCTCTGGGTATGCGCGCCTGTCACTACTACTCAAACTCCTGTGTGATATGCCTGTAGCGTCCTTCCACTCCAGCGTATCCTGAGGAAAGCAGTCCCCTCTACTCTCGATGCAACATGTCTACAGCACAATGGCCTGAATGGTCTCACCCCGATGCCACGTCTGTGATATTGACATGTACACATACATGACACATGACAGACTTGGAACTCCTACCGGCTGTATCAGAGGTGCTGCGCATGGTGGAGGAGGATTTCAGCGTTGAGGGTGAGGTGTAGGGCGCCCGCTCAGGTACAGGCTCAGCCTGTCTGGGCTCCGACAGGCTGCTGGCCAGAGCTGCCGCGAGCTCCTCCCCTGAGCAAGGGTAGTGCTTTGTGTAGCCCTGCAACATGCTGCCCAGTATCAGGGTCAGGTACTGGGCTTACCCCTGGGTTGCTGAGTGCATGTCAGTGTCCTGTGTGTCCATGCAATGCCTCTGCATCTCTCTAAGATGGCTCCCACGGATGAAATATGTGGTCCCACCCCCTACACTCTAGCAGGATCATTGGTAATGCTTTCGGGATTATACTTGTCTGCACACTAACCAAATGACAGGCGAGCTTCTTTTGCCTTGGGATCACCAGCTGGACGCTGAGGGCAATGCTCTGATCTACTGCCAAATAGGTAAGAGAAGTCTCACCTTAGGACCAGGAGGCCTTCCAGAGGCTGCGGAGGTTGCATGCAGGAGCGCCAAGGGGCACGCGTCGCAAGCTCTGATGAAGGGCAGTGCTGGCAGCGGCCCGCCCTCGAGTATGCTGTGCACCTTCGCCATTAGGCGCTCCCTGCGTAGCCGCAGAAGATCACAGGACTGCTTGTTCCAGAGTGGGTGGTGAAGGCTGAGAGCTGCTGTACATCTCTAGAGCCACACTTGTGCATAGGCTCCTTTGCAGACACTGCCCAATCCCCAAGAAGGAAGGGTCGCATGATGCACCTAGTGAACGTGCTTAATCTGATGCAGCAGGCCAATTGGGTCTGGCGAGGCACACACCATGCACTGAGAACGCCCAAGGTGATCAGCACAGGTTTACCGCTGCGTTCTACATCTTGCCAGCACACTTCTGTTGAGGACTCAGGGCATGTTTTCCTCTCGTAGGAACAGCTTTACCTGTCGGAAAGAGGTTCTTTTGGAGTTCTGCCGGCATGCGCAGCAGAGCTGTTGTACTGAGCCCCATGCTCATTGGCGCTGCTCCTGTGCCCGTCCGCCTGCTGCTCATGCTTGGGGGTGCTGCTGAGCGAATCAGCTGGCTTCAGTGTCTCAAAATCCCTGCGCCACACACATCCAAAACAAATCAGGTCTGCTGTTGTCTACCGCTAAGCCATCCCATTGATCCTGATCCATTCTGCAACTGGAGATTATCACTGAATTTCAACAGCTGAGCGTTCCAACGCCAGACGCATGAAGATCCTGCCTTTCCTGTCACTTATCTAAGATCAATTTTGTCGGCAGCTTCTCAATGACACCTTGATGACCTGAGGCATATTTGCAATTGACAAAGCATTGGTTCATGATGGCTGAGTCCCACCCTTTGTCATCCTCAGGAGCGCCCGCACGCAGCGCTGCAAGGTAGTCGCTGCTCTCAGAGGCGTTGCGCCCGATCACAACAGTATCAGCCGCGGCCATGCGCGCCAGCATGTGGCTGCCCGCCGTCTCATTCACGATCATGGTGCCTGATGCATTTGAAAAGGCAGAGGCGGGAGTTTGGGCAGTGCCATTGGCAGCAGCCTGCACAGTTGCCACAATTTTGTCAGCACTCCGCAGACGACAATGTGAGCACATCAGCGTGATTTTATCCTGCCTAGCCAGGCATCTAAAAGCATTCAGGATCAACAGCCTGCATGAGCACATGCAAGTATACCGGCTGTCCATGGTGACTTCAGCACACACTCTGACGACATCATCCTCTTCCGCCTGCCTGGAGCGCAGCAAGGGAGAGGGCGTGGCTCAGGAGGGAATTACAAGTTTATGTGCTCCAGAAAGATGACCATCTCAGGCTCTTGGGGCGCAGGAGGAATACCAGGAGTGAGGGTATTGGTTCAAAGGGGACTGCGCGGCTATACATCTGAGAGGTCATATGGTTGAAGAGTGTGGGTGCAGAGGGTCACCAGAGGCGAGGGAGTGGCTCGGGAGGGGCCGCGCGGCCACACAGCGGCTCGCGGGCGCGGCAGCGCTGCCAGAGGCGAGGGGCTGCGTTCCTCCGCAGCAGCAGTGCTGTCCAGCAGTGGCGCGGGCCTTGCTGCGATTGTCCCGGTTGGCACCACTGTGCCGGCGCGCCAGGAGAACTTGCCTGTCGCGTGGGCTGGCCGCGGCCTGCGCAAGCATGCAGTGTTCATTGTCTGCCAAGACTGCTATCTGTTGCGAAGAGGCCACAAAGTTCCAAAAGCCCAGGTCTGTGCCCACCAGGAAGACCTAATGATCCGTCGCTGTAGTTTGGGGGCCTAAGCCAAAGTACTCTGATTGGCCTGCCATGATCTGTGCGGTATGAAACAAAATATTTGCTCTTCGCCGCCAAACTCTACTTAGCATACCCATGCACAACATATTGTTGGTCCCAGTGTATCTTGGGATGCTGCAGTGATTCAATCCATCTGGATTTCAACACCCGGCTATATCAGCAGTCAGCAGACAGGGATAAGCAGCTTCCCAGCAGAGCGCCACAGAAAAAAAAATTTCCGCGACAGGACAATTGGGCTGCATGCAGAGACATGAGGGTACTCACCCTACGCCTGTGGGAAGCCTGACGGGGCCGTCTGACTCTTCATACATGGTGGCGACCAGCGAGCGGGAGCGCTGTATCAGCGGCAGCAGTGCTGACGCTGCGCTCACATGCGGGCCTGTCACAAACTCGTGCCTCTGCAGGGTCTCCGCCTCAGGCCTCGCCTCTGGATCCTGCCCAGAAGCAAGATGGATCTGAGCTACAGGGTTCCCTCTCTGAGGAGATATGCCAGCTGGGTAGGCAATTACAGATTCTTGCATCTCAGCACAGAGGTACCATTCCTCAGGACAAGGTATCCTCACTGAGGAGCATGGAAGAGTCAAAGGATGCGCACCTTCCGCAGAGCAGCTGCGAGGAAGCTGTGGAAGGCGGGGGACCAGTTCTGTTTCTCCGTCAGCTGCGGGGAGGGCTCTCGGGGGATCATGAAGATGACGCGCATGGGGTGCACCGCCCAGCGCGGGGGCGTCACCTCCGCCATCTCTATGGCGCTCACGCCCAGAGCCCACACATCCACCTGAGCACCAAAAGAACGCTGAAGCGACATCCAAAACTGTTCGGAAGGCCTGCTGCTTCTGCCAGAGGAGAGTGCTTAGTTCCATAGCTGCCCAGGAGGAGTTTCATCATGTTGGACAGCTCAAGACAGCCGCTCCCACATGAAAATACCCTGCCCAAGAGCTATGAGACTGAGCTATTCAGACTGAATTTGGGACAGCTCAGCATAGCCTTCCCAACATTGACATAGTGAGGAGACTATGCATCATGAGCAGAGATGACTGTACAAGCTGTTGACCTCGCACCAATCAAGGCAGGTGACACAGCGTCTTGCCTTGCCGTCGTAGCGCGACTCCTGGATGACTTCGGGGGCCATCCAGTGGGGGGTACCGATGAAGGTGTTGCGCTTGGACATGGTGCGCGTCAGCTGCGCGGCCACCCCAAAGTCCGCCAGCTTGACCTGCCCGCTCTCCGTCAGCAGGATGTTCCCGCACTTGATGTCCCGGTGCACCTGCATACAGGATTGTGACTACGTTTCTATGTCACATTTTGGCAACCGTTAGGGACACTGATGCACACTTGAGGGCTCATGCAGGCGCGGTATCTGTGAGTCTAGCACATGTATGTGAGCCATATGCCTCTGCACTACAGGATCCCGTGACAGAAACAGGCAAATGTCTGCTAATCCGGGACACTGATGGCACAGTCACCTATGGGTCACGGCACAAGTCTTTGCAGTATAAGAGATTTTATCAATTAATCCAATTCAAAGATGTATATCAGCCGAGGCAGCACCTTGCCAATGGAGTGCAGGTAGGTGAGGCCGGCGAGGGTTTCTGCGCAGAGGTAGGCTATGATGGGCTGCTCCAGGGGGCCCTCCGCAGCATGTACTAGGTCTGCCACGCTGCCGCCCCCGCAGTATTCCATTGCAATCCACAGCGCTCCGTGAGTCCTCCAGCTGCCCTGCATGGGATGTGAGGCTTTTCAAGGTTTGGATAACCGGCATGCAAGTGCACTGCAGCTGAACAGAATGCACTTTATTGGCCATGCTGCTGCCTCAGCAGTATTTCGCTTTGGTTGATAGCTCTCGTGAGTCCTCCAGCTGACCTGCACAATATTTGGGTTTTCCTACTGCCCTTGTTATCTCATGCATCAGGGAATCACCCTGCATGCATGGCAGCCTATTGGCAGTTGCATGCCAGAGTCTTAAGGTGGACCCTGCTTGCAGCATGTGCCCTTATCTGCCGACATGGATGTGTTATGAATGAGTACAAAAGCTATGGAGCTGAGTCAAAAGGGATCAAATGCATGTGGGGTTTGTTGGAAGTCTCACCAGATAGTGCACCACATTGGGGTGGTCACACTCTTTGAGCATGTCGATCTCCTTCTGGATCTCCTCAATGTCATCATTCTCCCCAACTGGGATAACCTTAATGGCTACTCTCTCCTCTGTGTCCTTCACCCGGGCCTCATACACTGAGCCATAGGACCCCTTGCCTGCATCGAGCTGGGCCTGTCATGCATAGGTACTATGGTTGAGAGCTCCGAAACAGCGTATTTTGCAGACTAGGAACGTGCAGGAGGCATGTGGTGGTAGCTAGAGCTCTTTTCCAGTGCATGCTGAGTAGACTGCTGCTCACCAAGCTGTAGGATGAGCTCGAAGCGCTCAGATGGATCCTCATCATCTGCACGCGCGTTTGAAAGCCGTCAGCATCTGTGAGCGCGCGGTAGGACTAGTTTGACGATGGCGAAGATCAAGAAGCTACCTCGTACCTATCAAAGGCCAGGAGGAATCTTCAGAGGCGAGCTGAGGCATCTCATGCTCGCTGTCATGATACTCCAGAGCCCCGCTGCCCTCTTGTGCAGACAGCGAGCTGCCTTCCATACTTTGTTTTAAGTATTAAGGGGTGAGTGTGACTGCTTTAGGAGCCCTGATAGCGCCCAGTCGAAAGCACGAGCTAGCATGCTGGTCTGTAGCGATCCCAACCTGACACACATGGCAAGCTGGGCCCGCAAAATCGACGTTCAACTTCATTAATTTTACTCCACCTACTTGAGTGTTGGCAGTGGCTTCCGATAGCCTCACTTTAGTGTTGCATACCAAATTTTTCCAAAGGCCAGGCTACTTGAGGCGTCCTGACAGTACGACTGGGGTGAGGCTGCAATCAAGAGTGAAGATACACTGCTAGCCAAGCATGTCCAGAGTGTCATGATGCTCAGGGACCATAGACGGAAGGGGATGCTGCCCCAGGTGCCCCTCATGCCCGAATCGCTGCCCATCGGCAGTGCGATGGAGTTCGGACAGTCATTCGCTGGACTTCGGCTGTGGATCGGCTTTCGTTCTGTGATAGATCTATCGAAATATGGCAAGTAAGCCATACTCTTAAGGTAGTGGTCTTTTTGTTTGGTCGTTGCGTTGGAATAGGGCAGCGTGTGTAAAGGCAGCACCCAGCATGGCCAACATCGTCATTTTCCAAGGTGTTGAAGTGACTCTGCCAGTCGATGTTGCTTTCGCTCACAAAGAAGGATGCTTGGAGATAGACCTGACCGGGTTGTCTGGCAAGCTACGGCTGAGGCCAGGTGCGTTCCCACACACTTCCCACAGGCTTCACAAACGGCACCTATCTTAATGAACATATATCGCTCCCAGTCCATGATGCAACTCGATAGCAAGGTCAAACGTTGTCCCTGGGTCATTCTATTGCAGCTAGATTTGAAAGAATGTTTCAAGATGGCCAGTGACAGACAGCGACAGTTGGTATTGTTCCTGCAGCGCCGGGGTCTGAGCAGGTCAGTGTACGGCAAGGACTGCCTGCGGCACGTCTACCGCCTCTACAGCGGCTCCTAAGCGATAGCACCCTGGTCAAGGAAAGCCAGGAGCCTGCAGTGAGTCAGGCCTGGAAGAATCTGCCAGCCACCTGGCTGACTGCATCGCCTGTGGGCAGCAGGCATGCCGAGCAGCACGAGGATGCTGTAGACCCCAAGACGTATGCATGTGTAGATGCAGAGCTCACTGCAGCTGAGGCACTATATCCTCACCTGCGCGAGCAGAGAGACCTAGACAGTGCAGCGGAGAGAGAGAAAACTCAGCCTGATGCAGACCAGACTGCAGTTGCAGACATGAGAGGTTTGTCTCACAGCACCTCTTCTGCTCTGCTATACACATTGCTCTGCTCATGGCCATGATCAGATAGATGTAAGCTCTGCATTGTCCCGAAGCCTTGTATATGAGAGCACCTTTTGGGATATCCATTTGACAACACAACTTGTCTGCAGATGAGGTCAAGGACTCTGTTGCGCCCACGCCGGCTGTGCAGAGCAGCGTGATGGTCTCTAGCCACCCCACAGCGGACCCTAGTGCAGGAGGCAGCGTACCTGCCCGCCTTGAGCCTGAGCCTGAGACGGATGCGGACAAGGAGAATGACGTCACAGTGAGCCTCCTGCTGCGTCTCTCCCCACAATTGTCCTGCTCACATAGACAGGGGTGCTAAGGCAGGCAACTGCCCAGGCGAGATTGACTGCTCAGCAAAGAGCCGGTCTTGTGACAAGGAAGTTCTGCTTGCGGCGTTCTTGCAATGACATGGGGTTGATTACATCCGCATCAGCTCTCTTCATGCTCTGAAATTCATCAGCAAAGCCACAATTGTGAAGTATGGGTTGCCAGGTTGGTTGGATAATCAAGCCATGCAAAGACCACACGTGGCTTCTTCCTTGTTTGTCACTGCCTCTCCAGTGACTCTGCTCCCTGTAACACCTCTGACCTGCTGCAGGATCTAAGGACGCCTGCGCCTGCGAGCGCCAAGGAGCTGAAGTCAGCCAGGAAGGAGAAGCGCTCCTGCGAGAGCGCGCCCAAATCAGGCTCCGCCAAGCGCCAGAAGGCCTCTGCCGCCGCTGCAACTCCCCCGAAGGGTCCGCACATCCTGCCTGTTGCTCCTGTCTTGAAATGCATATTGCCTCACTCATTGCAATCTACATCTGATGCCAGCTGTACCCTGTTTCACACATGCTGCATGTCAGTGACTCATGTTGTCTCAGTGAGGTGTGGTGTAAGACCTCATCACACCCGTCCCACCAGGGCACAGCATGGTTGCACAAGGTATAGCACGTGACGGAATGCAGGGGCTGATAGGGATATGTGCTGATGCAGAGCTGGCAGGCCGGTGGCGACCCCTGGAGTACCCGAAGGGATCCTCTGAGGAGAGCTGCCCTTGCGGCAGATGGGGCTCGTCCTTCACAGTCCTGAGTGCCACACAGGTGAGCGCTGCATAAGTCTCTTAGGGTCTGCTGGATAGTCACCTATGAGTCTGGTCTTGTGGTTATGTGAATCCAGGAGCTGGGCCAGATGCGCTGTCACGCCTTAGGCAATGCATGTACAATATGATGCACAGTAAACACCCACCATCAAAATAGCACACTTTGAACGCAGGGTACGGTTCCACCCACAGAAGGTGCTCCCTCAAGCAGAGTCTGAGCAGAGCAAGTCACTCAAGTGGCAGCTTCTGGCCGTTTGGGAGGCGTTGCCTGTAGCTGGAATGCCGCAGAGGACTGAGTGCTGATGCTGGTGCAGGGGTGCCTGTACGGCGGGCAGAACACAGAGGGTCACCTAGGAGACGCCTGGCTGTTCAACTCTGAGAGAATGACCTGGCAGCAGACCGCCACCTCAGACTTTGGCGGCTTCAGCGATGCAGCGAAGGCCTGGCATGCAGCCGCCGTCCTCAAGTGCGCAGACGTGAGTCCTTCTGCTCATCACCATTGGTGCCTGCTGATACAAGTGTAAAGACGACATTGCAAGGCTCATCATTCATTCGCCACGTCGCCCAGGCTGCACTGCTCAGCTTGGTGACTGAACTACAAGGAGAGTACAAGCCAAGCACGCCGCCCCACCATGATATGTGAGTCCTGATGCTGACGTCTGTCATGTAGCAAAAGTATGCCCAGAAGCGCACTCTGAGGGTGTGTCTGAGGATGGATGCAGGGCGACCAACTGGTAGTGTATGGAGGAGAGAAGGGGGCAGCAGAGAAAGCGGACAGGGCAGAGGCGAAAGCGGATGATGAGGAGGACGATGATGACGAGGACAGCGAGCCTATCTCGGACGTGTGCCAGCTGTGCCCTCAGTCGCACTACTGGGTGATCCTGCCCATGGAAGGCGAGAGGAACTCGCGGCTGCCCGCCAGAACAGGCTCCACCATGACCGCCATGCCTGATGGCAGAGGCCTTGTCTTTGGTGAGCACACCCTGCACTGAAGTCTGATGTCAGGAAAATGCTACTGCAAAAACTGCAAAGGATCGAATAGCCCCTCATGCATTTACGGCTGCCCCAAGCAACTTAGATTCAGTGGCCGGGAGCTGCAACACACTGCCAATGCACAGCAACTGATGTGCTGGCTCTTGGCATGCCCTTTTAAGCCTGTATCAGGCATGGCCAGTCCACACCACAAGGGCTTGATGCGAAATGCATGAGGCCTGCTAGACGCAAGGCAATTTCTGCAACATGAATAGACCGCACTCCTGGTACAAGCCAGGATCCAGAGGACGTGTATGCAATTTGCAGGTGGCTTGGACTTGGAGGGCAAGTTCCGCAACGACGCCTTCATCGTGGATCCGCGGTCCTGCCGGTGGTTCGGCCTGGGCGGCATCATCAAGAACGCCCCTCCGAAGCCCCGGGCCTACCACACGTGAGCCCCATATTGCTGTCAATCGTCTCTGCACTGTCAGTTGGTGCACATCTGAGTGGTCAGACCAGTACGCCCACCCTTGCTGTCCTCGGCAGCTCATTTGCCGAAGTATGAGAAGCATGTCGCCAGTCGATGAATTTCCAACGCATGCGCATACATCTCAGCCGCAGTCGTTCAGTCAGGCTGTCTGCATGCTCTCATACGCAGACAACATGATGCATGTGGGGCAATGCAATTGGGTTGATCATGCAGGGCTACTCTGGTGGGCAACAGGGTGATTGTGATGGGCGGCCTGGGAAGCCGGCTGTGGTCATGCAAAGAGGTCAGCCTCGCCTGAATGCTGACCCATCTAAAGCATCGAGCCCAAAGCCTGCATGAAGTTAGAAGGGAGCGGAGTTTCTGCAGGGGTGTCAGCAACAGTCAATGACTCTCATGTTGCCTGTTCAGGTGTACTCGTTGCAGCTTGACAGCTGGAAGTGGACAGAGCACACCTCTGAGGTTGAGGGGGACCACCCCGCGCCACGCTCTGGCCACGCTGCGGTTGCGCTGCCAGACGAGCGCCACCTGGCGCTGTTCGGGGGAGGCGACGCAGACAAGGACCTGTTCTTTGCCAACGTTGCCATCCTTGACACCCTCACATGGCGCTGGAGCACACCCAAGCTGCAGGTGGGGCTTACGCAAGACTGAGAAAACAGGATGCTAGACACCTGATATACCATGTTCATTGCAGAGCAATGGACTACCACATCATGAAGTCCTGCAGTACTGACGAGCCCCATGCAGGGACTGGAGCCAGCAGGCATAACATGTAGAATCCTAGCTGATTTAGGAGTCTGTAAGTGAATGTACACACACTGCAAAGGCAGGAACACTAAAGTTTACGCTGGTGGCAGCTTTTATGTGGTCTGGGGTGATGAGAGAGGTTGCATGTTGCAGAGCATTGCCCGGCCAAGCGGGCGCGCCGGGCACAGCATGGCGCTGCTGCGCATGCCTGGCGGGAAGGACGTGCTTGTGGTGCATGGAGGCCGCACAAAGGACAGCCGTCTGTGCAAGGACACCTGGCTGCTTGAGCTGGCCTCATGAGACTGTGAGCAATAATTAGGGAGTCAGCTCCTCGAGAGACTGTGCAAGGCTGGCAGGTCAGCCATGGGAATGAGGGTCGGGCATCAAGGAAGTGTTGCAGACTAGCATGAGAGGTGGAGAGCCGGCATGTCAGACAGCTCAAGCAAGTTGGCAAGGTTACGTGGCTGGGTAAGCACACAGGGAAGCAGTTGCAACTGGCATGTGCGGGAGGCAATGTAGCAAAGCCCAGCCATGTCTTTGACAGTGAATCCAGCAGCAGTGCGGGCAAGCATCATGGTGCTCACTTACAAGGTGGAGGGAGCCCTGGGCATCACGTTTGAGCTGACGCTAGTTTCAACAACAGTGTGGTTGCAAGTGTGCCAAGGCGCATCCAACGATCTCGCACATGTATGTTGTAAGCTGTGAGCAACTCAATCTGCAATCTCACTCTCACGCCATGCCAGGTCCATTCGTAAGGCTTCGACTGATGCCTGAAAAGTTCCCTCATACCTGGCACGCACTGGCTTCTCACTTGTGCAAGCTGGCTCCAGTCCCGTCATGCCTTTGATTTCACTTTCTTCCTCTTGCCATGGTACTCTGGAGTCCTGCCATCCTTGATGGCAGCAGTGAACTCCTGCCACTGCGCCCTGAACGGCGGCAGCGGCTGTGACTCGTCATCGTATCCGCTGACCTGGCAGTCCCAGCCGCAGCGCATGCATACTGCATCCCAGTCCTCTCCGCTATACCAGGGGCACCCGCACCTCAGGCAGGGCATCTTCGGCCTGCGCATGACAAACCACCCAACACCTCAACACAGGAAGGAGGTGCCATCTCAATCAGAGCCATATCACGCAAAGCATCATCTGGCGCTCAGTAGGGCATCCCGTCACATGCAGATTGTGTAAGTCTACATCGAGCAACAGCCACATTACCCAAGGCCTAGGTACCAAGAGGTGCCTGCAGGTGTTGACACTGATACCAGATTGACTTCATCAGCACATGATCAGATTGACATTGACGGCGGTAGAGTAGAACGGAGGTGGTCACCAGTAGTAGCCCTTCTTGCCGCCTGGCATCATGCGCTGCGCGCCCGAGACAACGTCCCGCCCCGTGAGCGGCGCAAAGTGCGCGTCGTCCTGCCCGGATGCCTCTGGACTCTTCTCAGCTGAGCCAGGCTCTGGAGCCTTTGCTGCAATGTAATGTTGTAGAAGCTCGGCTGCTGAGTCGGGACTGGCGTTGCTAACAGGCGGCTCAGATGACTCAGGTGCGTCTTGCAGGGCTGGCTCAGCTGCTTTTGAGGGCTCCTGCTCTGCTGCTATGGACCTCTCAGATGCTGCCTGTGCGGCTGGAGCTTTGTCATGCGCTAGAGGGCCTAGAACAGACCTGATGCGGTCTGCTGTGCACTCCGAGAAGCTCTTTTGGACCTTCATGTCCCTGAACACCTGCACAGCGCGCGAGGCAAAGGTTGTCATAAATCTAGCATGCCCATTGGCTTTCATCAGAGTTGCCAGCGGAAGGGCACTTGCTCTGCGCTAGTGCTATAAACAACTTGCAGGCAGATCCAGACGGCTTGTGAAAGGACTCACAGAGAGCTCAGGGTCTTCCTCTACAGGTATCTGTCAGATTCCAATTGTAGGACCTCTGCAAGCTGCATGCTGACAAGAAAGCACATGCAGGCTGGTTGTGAGACAGCAGAGGTACCTGCAGGGTGGGGAAGGCCTTGACTCCCAAGGCCTCAGCCAGTAGACTATTTGCTTTGGACATGTCGCTGGGCGCTTCATAGGCTGCTACCCCTGCATGTATACATCACCAATAATCATGGCCTGACATGCATGTGGCACAACAGCTTCAACAATGTCAGCCCTGGGAGCCATACAGCTGCCAGTGCTGTCAATATTGTCTGCCTGCCAAGCGTGCTCCGGACACTTGTGCCCCAAGGACTGTGTCAAACTGCCACAACTTTTCAATTGTCAGTGTTTAGGGCCTACCAGGAGAGGTGGACGCCATGCTCTTCAGAGCTTGCATAGCTGGACCGCAGGCAGCTTCCGCACTGGCAGCAGTCCACAGGACCGCCATTGCCTCCTCAGCTGCCCGAGCGTCCTGCAGCTTCTGCTTCAGGTCTGGGGCGCCCCGCTTGATCACCCCCACACCCCTCTGCGGCTTCCCGGTCCCTGCAGGCGGCTTCTCTCCTGCTGACTTCTCTGTAGCTGCCTTGCTTGGTGCTGCTGCTGTTGTTGCTGAAGCCCCACTTGTCGCCTCAGCACTAGACTCAGACACGGATTCCTGAGTGCACAGCATGAGATTAGGGCTCTGCACAGATCTTGCTCTGTGGGTGTAGCAGACATTCTCCCTAGGTCAGAGCGTGCAGTCAATGTTGCTGTGAAGGCTCTTTGTATGATATTGGGCGTGCTGGGGGAATGCTGACCGGGGCCAAGCGCGCATTAGTTGGGTAGCCTGCCATGCTTTTTGTCAAATCCTTGAGGGCAGAAGGCCCAGTGAACATCTGCAGTGGCTGCAAGGATGGTGCAATGTGCAGGCTGAGTGCTGGAAACTTCTGCTCGCCTGCAGTCAGGAAGCGCCTAGCTCAGTGTCTATCAACTTGCAAGGCCCCCCATCTATGTACGCCCTACAAACATGCTGGCCCATCTTCTAGGCAAAGGGCTCAGCTTCGGCCTAAGGTATAAAGACGGGTTCGACCTGGCTACATCAAATGATGCAGGGAACTGCCCATGAGGCGGTAGTTCAAGGGTATGCCATGATGTACAGGACCACGGAGAAGACATGCAGCTTGCCTCGCAGCACAGGCTTAGCAGTCCGCCTCTGTGACTGAGGCTTGGTCAGAGCCTTCTCCATGGCCAGGGCCCTGTTGGTGGGAGAGGCCTCCACATCCAGCAGCAGAAACGGCACATCCTTGCGCTCTGTTGCTAGCCTGCATGATATACATACAGTCACCTTGATTGTTGCAGATGCCTTTGCACGTAGCAGATAGAAGCAGGGCATAGTAACCCACTGTGCTACCTGACCTTCATATACACGCAACTCTGCATGTTTTAACAAGTGCAGATTGGCAGCACAACATGCACTCAAAGCATTCAACCACACAAGAGATATGGATGACGCCTCTTAAGGGTGCAAGAAGCACCTTTCCAGAGCAGGGATGCAGGCCCGGCAGGTCTCTGCCCACCCAGCAAACCAGATCATCACTGCAATGCCTGCATTGGCCTCCAGCCGATCCAGCAGGCTCTGCACCTCTGCGCCTCCGCCAGTTACCTTCTGCAGCTGACCTGGCTGCCACTCTGGATACTGCTTGGTGCTGCTATCAGCTTTCTTGCTGTCAGCTGCAGGAGTGCTTGCTGTCTGGCCTGCACAGCACAACTGAACTTCCTCCAGCTTCTGTTATAGCATCAGTGAGTCTCGTACCACCAATCAATGATTTGTGCGGCACCTTTTGCGCCATAACATAGGTGGCATGGGGGGCGTGCATAGCACACCTGAACAGATGTACAAACAGGTATGGAAGGAACATGCGCTGTGTGCATTACCTGGTGTAGGGGCTGGTTGCTCGGGTTGCTCAGGCTGGGCAGCTGGCTGCCCAGATGGGCCGGCCACATCAGGTTTTGCAGAGTCAGCAGGCCCCGCAGCGCTCTCTGCAATGGCCACCTTCTCCCAGTACTCCTCATCCTCCGTGCCATAGCTGGCTGAGCTGGCAGCAGAGCCATCATGCTCGTCATCTGCACCCCCAAAGCCAGGTGTCTCACATTGCAAAGCTCCATCCTGCATGAGCTTACATAGTACCAGAGCATCTGCACTTAGCTTAGCCATGGGGCATATTGGGTGCTGAGGGCATGATGCGCCATCATCTGCAGGTGTATGCGTAAGACTGGCAGATGTGAAGCACCTGTGAGTTTTGCTTGCTCCATGCGACTCTCAAGAGATCTGCCATGCCCAGACGTCTTGATCTGGGAAGCTTGCAGCGGTTCTGGAGTGTGGACAGCGCTCTCAGCAACCTTCAGATCTATCAGGCCAACAGCGGAAGCTTGCGCCAGCTGCAGCAGCAGCGCATGCAGGGACCTCCTCAAGGCCTCTGGCGCCTGCAGACCAGCATCCGTGCGCTTCAGCGCCAACAATGAGTGAGACATCATTGCATTTTCTGAAAGCCAGCAACTTTACTCGTGATTGTAGGCAACCAAATAGAGCATCAGTGCTCTCTGTTGGCTGTACAACCCCAGGGGAGGTCTGCACTGCGAAGCCACAGTGTTGGCTGTGTCACTTTGCAGGCCACATAGAAGATACACTCTCAATGACCTCATATTGAGATCCACACCTGTTGCAGCAGCTCACATACAGGTTGCCATTGGCCCAGAGCCCCTATTGAGAACCTGTCTGCTGGGTTGGTCTCCACAGCTGCAAAGATGGATGTGATGGCGATGCCCTGGGCTGCGCGCTCGTAGCACTCGACCGGCACCACAGGCAGCAGCCGGAAGCCGTTGGGGAGCATCTCCAAACCCCCTTCCAGCGCCCTGGACACAGGTGCACGCTATGACTATTAAAATGCCATGCCTCAGACCGCATGCTGTTTGCCTGTGACTGTGGTCAGGCTGCTGCGTCCCACCCTCATGCTGTGGGGAGCCAGACTGGTACAAAAGTCTGATGATCACCCCGACCTGTCATTAAGACCAACCGCCCATCAGCTGTCAGATGAAGTGTATGGGTCTGCATGTACACTGAGGTCCACAGGGGCCTGTGAGGAGTCAGACACAGGACTCTCGGTGCAGGGAATTCTTGCATGAGACAATCACCTGCAAGCTGTCAGGCGCTCTGTCTCCATGTAGGAGCATGCCAGGGAGGGCAGCGCCTCGCCAGCGCTGCGCACAAAAGCTTGCAGCTGCTCATCAGGGCCGCAGCGCAGAAGGATGGCTCCGTATCTCCGCTCTGGCGCCGAAAGATCTGTGGCCTCGCAATAGGGAGGTATGTGCGGCACCTGCCAGCAGGCATGATGACAGCTCAAAAAAGCAACTGAGGGAATATGGCAGTGAACGCCAATGTTCCTACGCTGGCCATGTGATTTGAGAGGTAATGACTTCCTACACAGCATACAAGAGCACCAGTATGTGCAAAAAATACCGCTATTGTGGGCATCAGAAAATGTACCACAGCATTGCACAGGAATTCCCGGACATGAGCGCAAGGCAGAAAGCACTAGCAGGCTTGGTATGGCTGGGCCTGTGATGGTAAGGCGCATAGCAGCAAGCCAATAGCTTGCCCCGAAAGACTCCTAGCTGGGGCATAGGGAAGAAGGCTCTACCTTTTGGCCATTGATGAGTGAGATTTTTCCCCAAGAGCTACCTATCTGGATCTGGACATGCCCATTGTGGGATGTGACCTTGCCTGCGTATACACCAACACCTTATGCAATTTCTGAAATGCTAAGGCACACACAGAAGCATCCGTTGTGGCTCAGTACGGGTCACTCCCCGGCATACCTGCAATCAGGTAGGTCTTCCCCTTCTTGACCTGTGTAGGGCGGACAGCTGTTGCAGCCCGATAAACGAGCCTGATGTGACCTGTGGCGTCACCAACGATGGCAGAATGAGCTGGGTCCTCTGGCTTGCTGTCGGGATCGATCCCCTCGACCTCCGTCACCTCCACAAGCAGATCCTTAAATTCCAGCCCTAGCACGAGGTTTGCGATCTGCATCATACCCCAATGCGCAAGCTCATTAAATCTAGAGAGACGATCTTGCTTGCTGTGATGTACCGCGTCCTACGGTACAACTGAGCCACTCAGCCGCAAGCTGCCCAAATCAGCCCGCAATGCCCATCAGCAAGAAGACCGTTGGAGAAGACTGTTGCACGACATGTGTCTGAGAAGCGTCAAAATTCTGTGATCACAGGCCACAAGGGCACTGAAGGATTGCATAGCCGCATAAATCCCCAGCACTGTCCTCTGCAAGTGTGATTCCTGTGCAGGTCCAAGATTCTGGCCAGAGTAATAGTACCACATGAGGGTTGAGTCAGTGGTTGTTCTTGCATAGTGCTTCTAAACAGCATCATCTGTTGTCAGTCCTGCCCACAACATCACTGGATGGTGCATCATTGCTGTGACGGTTATTTGTGTGGTGCAAATGCCAGTCCTGCGGTATATCTTCCACCAAGGTCTATGAATCATCTAGTCAGGCCTGAGTCTGCCAAGTGGCTCTGAATTTGATATGGGGATCCCTCTGGAGGAGGGTAATGTTCAGGCAGTGACTTACAGCCATCACATGCAGACCAGCTGTGGCAACCAGCTGCCATCTGCTTGCAAAACTTGTCCCGCAACAAAGTGTTTTGTACAAAAGTTGCCACATCTCTTATGACCATCTCCTAGAAAGTCCAGACAGCTCATCAAGTGATACCGAATAGAGTACATGCTTATTGCCAAGCTGTCTGTCCATGAGGCAGAAAGTATTCTGCCTCACCCAAACTTGACACACCCCGCGATGCCATGCCATGCCATGCCATACTGTACAGTCACAGCTTGAGATTGCCTGGTTCTCATGGCTTCCGTGCAGCGTTCGTCCATAGAGGCTATGCTCACATGTCCTTGCAGACACACGTTGCAATGTTTCCCTGTAATGCTTCTCTCGGATAATGTCGCTACCTACCCTGACAAGCGCATCTTGCGCCACATGAGGAGCTTAAGTAGCAGGCACCCTGCAGATCTGCGCTGTGCGCTGTGTCAGGTGCTTGGGGTGTGTGAGCGCTGTCAAGGCTCTGGCTTCCTACGCCATGCTGCCTAGCAGCCCTCAGATGTCCTTAAGGTCCTCCAGCTTGGAAGGCAATGGGCGGCTTGACCAGTACCAGACCATGATGACTATGACCAGGAAGGTGACTCCAGCTCCCGCAAGCACCTGCAGGAGATAGCGTGATCGTCATACTATCAGAGGAGCTCAAGAGGCTTATTGTCATGCGATGTACACAAGCTGTGGCCCTAGCTCCTATACTGAGGCAAGGGAAGTGAAGGGTGGAGTTACATACGATCTGGGCATGCTGCTTGTATTTGAGGTTGACATCTTTCCTTTTCCTCTTCTCTGAGCGCTTCTCATCCTTTGCTTTCCCACCTGCACGGTCATAGGATCACCATGCAGCCTACTGATCTACCGTACAAGGCATGGTCAGCAGTGTACATGCTACGGCTGAGGGATGCATTGAACACTGGAAACTGCTCATTATTCGAGTGGATGCTCAAGGTGCTAAAGCGAGGTCCCTGAATGTGCACATATGGCCACAGCATTTCTATGGATGGCACACCTTTGCCTTGTGCCATGTCTGCCCGGTCTTGTCTGAGCGTGAGCCCAGTGCTGTGCGAGGCCTAGTCGACTGAGTAAACAATATGGAGAGCTTCCAGGGGCAACGTGCACTGTGAAAAGGCCTTTCGAGCGAGCTTGCCCAGTGGCGCCCATTGTGTACGGATCATCACCCCTGTCATGCACACAGGCAGAGCTTCCCTTGTTTGCAGCCCACGCATTCTTCCTGCCTCTCGTGCACTGGTAGGCTTGGCTTGTTCACTGTCATTGTCTGCGTCAGGAGGAGCCGGGTCGGGGTGATGCCCCATACTTGAGAAGGAAGGTCTATTGACTGTGATGGGAGAAGCGCTGTCACACCCCTATCGCCAAGCCCTGAATTGGCTGCGCTGAATGGAGGAGAACCCTGCCTAAACTTGCCTATTCATCTGAGACACCATGGTGGTAAGGGGCCTCAGCACCTACCCAAGTGCCGTGTTGATGGACTTGGCAGGCCCCCTGTATCTGTCTCTGCCTGTCGACCCCAATCTGTGAAACACTTTGAATAAAATTGATCTCCAACGCGTACTGACGGGTGTCATGTGTCCTGCTGCTGCAGCAAGAGATCAAGGTGAGGCAAAGCAGCATCTTGTTTCTGAGCTCACCAGACCCACGCCCAATTCCTGCACTGGGCATCCTGAAGTCCCTTTCGCAAGTCACTTACATACCTCAGAACTTTTGCAGAAGAGCCGTACAAGAGCTACCATGTAATGATGCATGTTCTGCCTGCTGCAGAGAAAGTTCACTCAGCGCTCTGATAGAGTAAAGGGAGTTGAGCTGCACCCAACAGAGCCATGGTGAGCTTTTGCTGATCCTTGTGAACGGTGTGCATGGCACCATAACTTCTAATGTCCACACATGCCTCAAGCAGTGCTGCTAAGCTGTTGCTCCGTGTAGGTTGCTTGCAAATCTGTACAGCGGCAACGTCTATGTGTGGAGCACAGCAGACCAGGTGTGTGGGGCTTCCCGGTACTTTTGCATGCCATGCATTTCATAGCCTTGGATTATCAGCAAAACACTTTCTCTATCTCTGTGTATCCTTTGGCGCTGCCATGTTTCACATCCTGACTGCCAGAGCTGCCACCTGCAGAGTCTTGTAAAGAGCTTCGAAGTCACAGAGCTGCCAGGTACGCCCAAACGTCTCGAGTGGAAAATTGCCTGCTCTTAGGGGCCGCAAGCTGGGCTCGCCACTTCTGTTGTGCCTCTCAAAGCAACTCAGGAGCAGGCAATCTCATTATGCAATGCACCAGTTTTTACGCATGGCACTTGCTTGCACTGCATTTTCGGAACTCTTGCAGCGGTCGTCAGGGGGTCAATTATATGAGGCATAATGAACAAAAGGCTCCCTCAGTGAGCTGCATAGTGCGAAGGGGTGATGCATGCATGCAGTGCGGACAGCCAAGTTTGTGGCCAGGAAGCAATGGATAGTCACCGGCTCAGACGACATGTACATCCGGGTGTACAACTACAACACCATGGACAAAGTGAAGGCCTTCGAGGCTCACACAGACTACATCAGGCAAGCCCCAAGCCAAGAGCCTTTCCAGTGCCACTCTGTATGCTTAAATCCGAGTGTCCTGCTGCAAGGCTGCTCCTTGGAACAAAGCCTGCTCCCCCGTGCACACAGCAGCAGTGCAAGCTTGCTCACGGCAGCCATCAGTATGTAGTAGGGCCGCAGAACTGCAAGCCTCCTGCCTGCTGGAACACGATGCAGGGGTGACGTTGGTCTTTGGGTGCGCAGGAGCATAGCTGTGCATCCGACAATGCCCTACCTGCTGTCCTCGTCCGATGACATGCTCATCAAGCTGTGGGACTGGGAGAAGGGATGGGCCTGCACGCAGATCTTTGAGGGCCACTCCCACTATGTCATGCAGGCACGCCCTTTACCTGCCTGTCAATACCTGTCTGCTCTGTTGTCAAGCGCAGCAGATAAATCAGCAGTGCTTCCACTGCTCCCAGTGCTTGCAGCACTCTAGGAGTCCCAATTGTCTGAGTACCAGCAGAGTATGGCCCAAGCAGTAGAGACATCGACGTAAGCACTTAGGATACATGCCTAGTACAGTGCGTCTGCACAGGGGCACAGCATGAGGGGTTTTCCTGTGCATGCAGGTCACATTCAACCCCAAGGACACCAACACTTTTGCCAGTGCCTCCCTAGACCGCACAGTCAAGGTGTGGAGCATTGGGCAGCCCACCCCCAACTTCACCCTGGAGGGCCACGAGAAGGGTGTAAATGCTGTGGACTACTTCACTGGCGGTGCGCTTCTGCAGCACCCAATATCATGATGATTTGCCAGTGCGTGGCGTCAGCTGTGCGTGACATCAGGCGCTTTCAGCAAGGTTGCTGATCACGCTGATCTGCAGCAAGTCTGTAGTGCTCATGAGAAGCGCTCGCAGCCTGTCTTGCCAGGGTGCATTGGACCTGCCAAACCCAATCCAGGCAGTGACAACCTCCTTGGAGCGCCACAAGGATTCAAAACACGACGGGCTCTGTTCTGAACACAAGGAAGGTGGAGCTCCTAGGCAGCTGTTTGCAAGCCTGTTCTGGCCATGTGCAGGGGACCGGCCGTACCTGATCTCGGGAGCAGACGACAAGATGGCCAAGGTGTGGGACTACCAGACCAAGGCCTGCGTGCAGACGCTGGAGGGCCACGGGCACAACGTCAGCGCGGTCTGCTTCCACCCGGAGCTGCCCATCATCATCACCGGCTCTGAGGACGGCTCCATTAAGTTCTGGCACTCCACGACGTACCGCCTGGAGTCTACACTGAACTATGGCCTCGAGCGGCTCTGGGCCCTGGGCGCCTGCAAAGGCTCCAACCAGTGAGTTGTCCTCGTCATCCTGGTCTCGATGATAGTGTAGGCTCCAGACAGAGCTCATGGAACGTGGCAGCATGCACGGCTCAAAGTGGCTCACGCGAAGAGAGTGTATGTTGATGGCCTCGAGCAGCTGCGGATTTCAGGAACTAAACCCTCTGGCAATGGCAAAGCTAAGCTGGCTCGCTGATGTCCTTGACAATGTTAAGAGTTCATGCTGGGCCTTAGGCTGTGCCTATCAAGTAGTAGCCTAAGGCCCACAGCCGCTTCAAATCCGAACATTGTCAAGGCAATGCAAGGCTTTCCACGTCCCTTGGCCTTCCTGAACCTCAAGCAGGTGTGGGCCTCCAGTGCAAGGCAGAGCAGCTGGCCAGTGCTCCTGAAAAGTTTCTGCCATGATGCAGCGTGGGCCTGGGGTACGACGAGGGCACGGTGCTGATCAAGATCGGGCGCGAGGAGCCTGTGGCCTCCATGGACACCAGCGGCAAGATCATCTGGGCGCGCCACAACGAGGTCCAGACCGTCAACGTCAAATCTCTGGGTTCAGACTATGACGAGGTGGGCAGGCTTCATCGCTTGTGCCCCGCTGTCAGTGCCTGCTAGGTTTTGATGACATGCCTAGCAGGTCCTGCCACCCAGCTACTTTGGATGCTCATGGAGGCAGATGCCCATCGTCACATGAAGTGAATGTCTGTTGCTCCATGAGGACAAGTTCCATAGCACAGTTGTATAGACACTGCATGAAGTGTTCACGAGGGTGACACAAGGACGTGCCTGTGCATAGCTCCGCCTCCAGCCAGGACAGCAATGTCATGATTCACACCATGGCTTCTGCTGTCCTGTGCCAGCTGGTAGGGATATGACGGGACGCTCCTGTAGCCGAGTGTTGCTGCCAATCAAGCTCAGATCAAGCTTCCTTCTACCTCAGTGGCATTGCACATTCCTGATCTGGCGCAGGCTGACGGCGAGAGGCTGCCCCTGGCGGTCAAGGACCTGGGCAGCTGCGACATGTACCCGGGCACGCTGATGCACAGCCCCAACGGGCGCTTCGTGGCCGTGTGCGGGGACGGGGAGTACATCATCTACACCGCCCTGGCCTGGCGCAACAAGAGCTACGGCAGCGCGCTCAGCTTCGTGTGGGGCGAGGACTCCAACCTCTGTGCCACACGCGACAGCAGCAGCTCGGTCAAGTAGGGCCCTCAGCGCACACACCATTCCTCCTGCTTCACCGCCAACTTTTGGCAGGTCGCTGTGCCTCTTGCATGCCCCTTTGACAGCAGGGCTCTTGCAACAGGGCCATTCCACATTTCATGGGGAACGCCCGCCGACATGTGATGCAGAAAAATTTGTTCGTGCATCAAAGTGCCTAGTAATGGGATGGACGGGCTGCTCATGGCACATAGTTGTAAGGGAAGATACAGAGATGCTCAGCAGAGCACATGGGGCCTCATTTAGATGACGTGAGATGGCACCAGTCGTGGGCTTTGTTGCTGCAGGCTCTACAAGAACTTTAAGGAGTTTGAGCAGATTAAGCCAGGCTTTGCCATCGAGGAGATCCACGGAGGTGCCTTGCTGGGTGTGCGCTCCCAGGACTTCGTCTGCTTCTACGACTGGAACACTGCACAGGTCTGCTCCCCGCTGCATCACCTTCTGAGCAAGCAGTTTGAAGCTGCATGCATGTTCATCCCCTGCTATGTTGCAAGGGAGTCACAGACAGAAGGGTCAATCCACCAGCTGCTGCACATGAAAGTGCTGGGCCAAAAGGTTGCATGCATGGTCATCCTTGCATACCCCACGTGCTACGCCTCAGCAGCAGAGACCATCTCTGAGGCCTTTCAGCACAGGCACCCAAGCATGTGTGTGCACATGTAGCGCTAAGTTTTGACAGTGTGCGATGACTGTGCAGCTGGTGAGGCGCATCGAGGTGCCTGCCAAGGACATCAAGTGGAATGGAGGCGGCGACCTGGTGGCCATCATTGGGGAGTCCTCCTTCTACGTGCTGCGCTACACCCGGGAGGCGGTCGATGCTGCTCTCGAGGCCGGGACTGAGCTGGACGAGGATGGCATCGAGGACGCCTTTGAGCTGCAGACTGAGACGTCCGAGGCTGTGCGCACCGGTGAGCGCTCTCGCAGAGGCACAAAGTTCTCCTGACACCTTCATGGAGCACTTCAGCAGGTGCCAGCATCACTGCGCTTGACATGGTGGCAAAGTAGTGATAAGACATTCCCCCGTGGTGACGGTGGGCTTCTGCAGATGGATGTGCTCTGTACGCCAAGCGCAAGTAGACAGCCAATTGTGGATCCGCTCAGCATACACGCAATTTGCCCCCAATACATGGCAATTTGAAGAAGATAGCCTTTGCATTGGCAGTAGTACAAAGGGGAGCGTGTCAAGCCGTCATTTGCTGTGTTGCAGTAAGTTCCATGAAGCAAGGGTCAGAGAATGCTGACCATACATCATCACGTGACTGTGGTTGTTCTGTCTCTGCCGCAGGTCTGTGGATTGGGGACTGCTTCATCTACACCAATGGGGCATGGCGCCTGAACTACTGCGTGGGCGGGGAGGTCACCACCATGTTCCATCTGGACCGCCCCATGTACCTGCTGGGCTACCTGGCTGCCCAGTCCAAGGTCTACCTCATTGACAAGGTCAGCATCCCATCATCCTTGTGGCCCTTGCCAGGGATCATAAAGCTTATGCTCCATCTGGACTCACCCTTTCAGAGCAGTGTCCAGGCCCTGTATTGTCGCAATCAGCCTTTCATTGGTTGTGCGCTGCAGACCAACAGCCTGCATGCCCAGGGTGTGGATTTTGCCCCTTGGGTTTGACAGGAGGGAGGCTAATGGTGAGGATGCTCTGCAGGAATTCAGCGTGATGGGATACACCCTGCTGCTGTCCCTCATCGAGTACAAGACTCTGGTCATGCGCGGAGACTTTGACGCAGCCAATGAGATTCTACCCCAGATCCCCCAGGTGCAATCTCGCACACTTCAGCCCTCTATCATCCGTTGCCTTCAGTCTCCATGCGGCCATGCTATGCAGTCATTATGACACCAGCAAGTGTAGCCGATTTTGAGCACGCTTCTTGAAATTATCATGTAGCAGATCCCTTCTATCAACATCCGAGTCAAGTCATTCATGATGAAGCACTCTTAACCTGGCGGAACTACCTACAGCTGTATGGCTCTGATAGCGGTGAGGTCATGCACTGTACATTAGATGTGAGACAGCCTTCTTGATGATTCGTGCCTACCCCTGCAGGAGCAGCGCAACGCTGTGGCGCGCTTCCTCGACGCGCGCGACATGAAGCAGGAGGCGCTCGAGATTGCCACGGACCCTGACTACCGCTTTGACCTGGCAGTGTCCCTGGGGGAGCTGGACATTGCGCTGCAGCTGGCTGAGCAGTCGGGCTCTGAGCTGAAGTGGCGCCAGCTGGGCGAGCTGGCGCTGTCAGCAGGGAAGCTACAGGTACTGATATCCTGCCACCCACTCCCTTACCTCTGGCAGACACTGCATGTGCTCAGGACTGAGGTCCACTACAGTCTGAAGCTTGCTCGGGCTGCCAGCCATAGAGTGTCTTGCCAGCTCTTGTGCCTGGCTGACCTCTACAGGCTGCTCCATGCTGACCTGTTAAGGCTTGATTACCCGCCTTACTCAAAGAATGGCACCAATGAAGCATGCTTGGAAAACATACACAAGCTGTAACACCTGCGGCATGGCACCCTCAAGGCATGCGCACCTGCACAGGTGGCTGAGGAGTGCCTGCAGAAGGCTGGGGACCTCAGCGGCCTGCTGCTGCTGTACACAGCCAAGGGCAGCGGGGGCGGCCTCGGAGAGCTCATCAAGAGCGCGGGCGCGCAGAACAGGCAGAACATCGTGTTCCTGTGCCACCTGCTGCTGGGCAACCTCAACGCCTGCGTGGACCTGCTCATCGCTTCCAGCAGAATACCTGAGGCCGCCTTCTTCGCGCGCACCTACGTTCCCTCCCGCATGACAGAGGTGCGCTGAGCTGGCAGCTCCTCACCCCTCCCTACCTCATTCATGTGCCGCTGCCTGTGTTGTGGCGCTTAGGCTATGAAGGTCTCACCTGACAATCACAATCCTATGCAGGCAATGTCATGAATAAGCTTCTGCTGAGCAGGGTGCAGCCTACACATGATGAGTAGTATGGACGGCTTTGGCAGGACTCACAGTAATGCTGCGATGCAGGTGGTGAAGCTCTGGCGAGAGGACCTGGCGCACATCAACCCCAAGGCAGCAGAGTCCCTGGCCGACCCAGCCCAGTACCCAAACCTCTTCCCAAACCTGGATCTGGCCCTCCATGCTGAGCAGTATCAGGTATGTCCTCCAGGCAGCATTTCCTACAGCCTTGGGCTGACTAGACCTCAAGTGGCAGGAGTTGCCACAGCCATGCAAGAGCACCAGGCATAGGTAGCTGTGCATATCGCAGAATGGCCATGCTCATGCTCAGCATGTCTAGCAATGGGGAGGCAGCCGGGAACCATGCCTTTTGCCAGAGCTATCTGCAGGTGAGAGGCACAACACGGCATCCTGTGCCCCGAGCAGAGACACTCACCTCTGGCATGACTCTGGGAGTGGCACGCAGGCTCAGAAGCAGAGCAAGACACGGCCGGCTGACACGTTCCAGCTGCATGAGTCGGAGGGCATGCAGGACCTGCTCTCGATGATGCAGAACATGAGCGTCGGCGGCGCGGGCGCTGCAGAGCTGCCTCAAGCCAACGGTGACCTGTCCGGCCATGCTCACCCCGCCGAAGGTGCCCCCTCGTACTGCACCTCTTGGGATAATGCATGTCAGTCTTCACATAGCATGTGTCCTCTGCAGCTTGAGGTTGACAGTAGAGTGTATTTCTGGTCTCGAGGAATGATGTGCTGCAGCAAATGCGCTGTCTTGGACATACAGTCTCAGCCAGACATGATGAAGGGTCCAGATCTTAGAGTGCCTTAGACAGAGTGCTAGTTGACATGCTCGTGAGAAGCATGCCTGCTGCCGGTTGACTAGGATTGCTGGTAGTGCTTTGCTTACAGCCTGCTGTGATGCCCAGCAGGCGAGGAGGAGGAGGATGTGCACGCTGCGCCTGCCATCGAGGACCCGACAGGTGGCACTGCTGAGCTGGAGGCCGAGCTCCTGCACACGCCCGGGCCCACCGGCCTGCCCGCTCACGCAGCTGAAGGTGTGCTGTCACGTGCCGCGTTTGCACTTCATGCTTGAGAAGCAGTCGGCTCAAGAGCATTCTGATTCACTTGAGAAGCCTTTCTTCAGCGCATTGATGCTGCATGACTTCCCGGATCATGGTTGCTGTGCATTGGGCCTTGTCATAGGTGCAGAACCCCACTTAATGCAGTGCTACCTCTGTTGCGTCGTATGCGCCGTTGCCAAATTCCTGCAATCCGTGTCGCAATTCTGGCAGTGCCGCATGCTCACAGCAGGGGCCATCACTCTATTCAGTGGCAAGCCTCCAAATGTTACATATCCTCCTGGGACCTCCCGGCTCAAATCAAGAACGGAAAGGGCATGTAGCTGTGCAGTGAGACCATGCGCGTCAAACTACAGCCTGCTGCCAGCAGTGTGATGCGGCTGTGCATGTGCAGGCTTGGCAGTCCAGGAGGATGACAAGGCAAGGCTGGAGGGGGGCGCAGTCCCTGCACCGGGGGAACCTGGCCTGGAGGAGGAAGAGGACGATGATGATGATGTGGATCTGGATGAGGACTGGGGAGTGGCAGCAGAGGATGTGGGTGATGAAGAGGAAGATGATGATGACCTGGTCTGAGCCAGTAGAGGCTTGTGAACTGAGCAGCCACTGACTGGGATCAGTGAATTCAGTTTCGTAAGCACTGGACGGGTCTAGAGGACAGCTGGAGCCAGCTGGGCATGTATGAAATAGGATGATGGCAATGAGACACAGAGCAGGCCTGCACCAATGTGTCTGACTAACATTAGCAAATATAGCAGAGTCTTCTCTAGGATTAGCAGAGCTTGGTCCATGGGCTTTGGCAGGCTGCAGCTGTGAACAGAGTGATCTCATGAGCACACGCAAGGTCCTGCTTGCTTTGTGAAGAGCGCAGGCAGCCCCTAAGCTGTGAAAGATCATCCGCAAATGTGAAGGCTGCCGCAAGTCAGTCCAATACCAGTCCCTGACACCAAGCATCTCTCACTATCCCCATATGATCCCACTCGCCTGTCAAGTGTCAACGTACAGACTCTGCAGACTTGTCTCTCTTGATGCTGTATTCATAGCTAGGCCCTGCATATATATGATTATCATCAGCCCTACACATATATATATATATATGTTATATATTTACCGTGAATGATTTCCTTCCAGGTGGCATCGATCAGGAGAGCACGCAAACCCATGCTACCACTCAGCATCCTCAGCTCTCCGCAAAGGCTCCTCAAACATGACATTCGTGCGGAAGATACTGTAGTCACCAGGAGGCAGACGGATTCTGGGTTTGGCCTCCAGGCCGACAGCATCTAGGCAGGTCCAGGTCAGCAGAAGCGATGCACGTGCCCAAATCTTTGAGCCCTGATTTAATTGCCCGGAGCCGCAGTCTTTGCTAGAGTAGGCCAGGCGAGCAGCAACGCATGCGTGCAGAGGGCGAGAGAGAGTGAGAGAGGTAGAGCGGACCGGGACAGAAGCGGCGTGGTCGGGGCAGAGGCCGCCGGTCACGGTTCAAGCAGTTACCAGCGAGAGACGTCGCCCTGTGGCGCAGCATGAAGGTATGCAGCCTGGGTCCGGCCGTACGCCTGCAGCCTCTGTTCTTTGCGCTCAGGCATCCAGCTTGGACACTCCGAGCGTGAGATCAGGGAGGTTCTCTTGCAAAGTATGCACAGTCAGCGGAGCGATCCACATTTTGTGTACCGCTCCAAGCATACGCCGCTGACACCCCAGGACGAGGGTGGCAAGCGGGGTCAGGCTTGTTAGCAGTCGAATTCTCTATGCCAGATGAGGCACTGCAAGAGCACTTGCAGCAGATGTCGGCCGTCTTGACGTTTGGGCGTGGGTTTGCCACCTGCCAGAAAGTGGGACTGGCTGCGGTCAGCGCAGCGAGCAGCCTTGCCCAATGACCAGATCCTTAAGTGTATAGCATTGCAGCTGTAGTAGCGCATGCTCTGCGGTTTTCAGGGAATATCCTCTCGCCGCGTGCTGGGTTGCCGCTCAAAGTGAGGTGTTCTTGATTTCTGCAGCTCCGTCTTGTGAGGCCTTGCATTGACAAGTGCCAAGTGCTGGATTTTCTGATTTCCCATGAGACCTCTCAGAAGGTTGGGGGCACGAACACCAGCTAAGCGGGCCTCATTTGTAAGGCCTTTATAAGCATGGTCATAGTCATGTGGGGGCTTCTGTCTGCAGCAGCTTCTCAGCCAGAGACATCATACCTCGCTCTGGAATATTGTAGCCTGGCTTAGTTCAGCATTGTGCACACTGTGGCTGCTTTGCATGAGGCGGTCAGGGGGTTCAGGTGCTCAGCCAAAGCTCTTCATGGACGCAGGTGTACACTATGAGGGACCTCAACCCCATGCAGTTCTTCAGGGGGCCAGCCCCAGAAGCCAAGCCCGATGCCTCGCAAATTTCCAAGACTGGCATGGCGGGCCAGGCGAAGCCAATGACTAAAGTGCCCAGCCTGCTCTTCGATATCGAGGTGGGCCGCCCGTCTCCTTGAAGCTACTGACATACTCTGCCTTGATGTCTGAATGTCAGGGCATGGCTGTCTTGTTGCTGGGCTCCACGCACATGTGGCTCTCATGCCTTGCTCTGCATTTTGGCCCAATGCGGCAAGTATACCCGTGAAGGACAGATGGCACCTAGGCTGTTCTGACTGGAGCTGTCATGCCGGCCTGGTGTTGGGGCCATGTTCTGACTGAAGGGCTTGACGCAGATGGAGGAGAATCAGAGTAGTCAGACAGCGGAGCCAGGCCTGCAGGAGGTCTTGGAACGCTTGGGCAACCTCCTGCAGGGCTGGTCGCGACCAGAGAAGCAGGTGTGATGCCTGCCCAATGGTTCATGTAAAAGGGATGCTGCCACCCTCACAGCTTGCAGAGCATCCAGTATACAGGACTGGTGGCACATAGCACACTTATGCTATCTGCCATCAGATCAGTACACTGCATTCTCTGTATGTCAGATAATATGCAATCGTGCTGGCATCGCTCTGCTTCTTGCTCTGTGTCTCTGCCCTGTCTGGTACCTGTCAGGTGTTTGGCGGCATGAGCTGCAGTGCAAAACTGAGCTTCTGAGTGGGTCCTGCAGCTGATGCAACTGGTGATGCGGCTATCTGAGGACGCCAGCAGGCGAGGCCAGGACCTGGAGGCCGACAGCCTGGCGGAGATGCTTGTGCAGAAGGGCCACACTGTGACTGTGCGCACCGCCCTGGGCGGTGGCGGCGGCTGTGAGTGCCTGCGCAACCTGCGCCATGTCTTCCTGAGCGTCCGCATCCAGGTAACTACTCCCTCTGCTGCAAGGCTTGCGGGAGGCTCCCAGAGGAACAACCTGCCGTTTTGTGCGCACTGGTCAAAGGCAAAGCCTGGCATATATCAGGCTTTCGCGTCCCTAAGTTGTATCCTCTCCTGATCTATATAAAGCATATATGGCACATCTCGTGATGGTCAGCACATTTGGCATTAGATCTGCATGCAGGTGTCAATGTGAGCGAGAGAGAGATGGCAAATGCATTGTGCAGGATGCTGGAGAGGCGTACCTTGTGGATCCCAAGTTCAAGGAGCAGTTTGAGATAGCGCACCCCACAGAGCGGTATGTGGAGCTGCTGGATGCTGTGCCAGCCTTCTTCGTGGGGACTGAGCACCGCCTGGTGACCCTGGTGGAGCTGCTGTGCACGGAGATGAGCGCGGCATTCCAGACCACAGGTATACCCCAGCCTGGTACTTCGACGCAAGAGCGGGTCGCATGTGGCACGAGGAGCTGTTTGCTGTCTGCAAGCGGAAGCTGCCTGTGCCACATATGAACTGCTCTTGTGTAGCCTTGTGCACTTTTTGGATTAGAAGGGACAGCATGCATGCTCAATGAGGCCTGTAACAAGCTGGTGACAGGATGAGAGTTGCCTTATCCTGTTATGTAAGGCACTGCACAATTGTGTGTGTTGGCCTTGTGTGTGCTGAATCAAAGCAATCAAGTACCACACACAATTGTGCAGTGTATGGTGGAGAAATGATTTTCCATCTGGCCATCTGTTTTATTACTCTCAGAGCGCCTCAACATACGATTTATCGCTGCAGGCACTACGCTTCCACCCTGGCGGCAGGCGCCCTCCATGATGTCCAAGTGGCGGCCCCGGCGCTCCACAGACGATGAGCGGCGCTCCAGCCTCTGCAAGCCCAGGCCCGTCAGCATGCCGGGCATCTCGGTCAGCGTCAAGGCGGACGCCGGCAACTCCCCGGCGCTGCCCGCGCCGCTGGCCACGCCTGCCCGGCGGCCCTCCCTGCTGGGCAGGCTGGGCTGCGAGGCCCCCTCCCGCCAGGTCGTGCCAACAAGGTGAGCCTTGTTACTAATCCGACCGCACAATTCATCGCTGATCTCTATGAACCCAAAAGTCTCCCTCAGACCATAGGCTGTGGACATTTGACTGAGCAGGTGCATGCTCCTGGATCGCTGAGGGTGGTACAGCCTTCATATAAATCATTGTGGACTGAGATGAATGCTATCTTATGCAACTTGCCCTGCACTGCAGGTCACCGCTCGAGCCCGAGGCCGCCAACAGCAGGAACCGCGCCAATGCTGCGCGCACGGCTGCCTCCCTGCTGGCAGTGGAGCTGGAACGGCCCTGCAAGGCTGGCGCGCAGCCTGTGGGCCCTCACAAGATTGGCCTGAAGGCTGTGACCGAGGACGAGGATGACTCACCCACCAGCGTGCTGCAGCCTGATGAGGACCTGCCGCCCAGCTCCCTCAAGCGCTGGCAGCTGAGGCGTGGCCTGAGCACCGCTGACGCAACCGCCATGCTGTACTCTGGCACCCGCAGCCTCGTCACAGGAGGCTTGTGAAGCCCTGTGATCCTCAGAACTGATAGCGGAAGAAGAGATGAGCGCAGAGATGTGAGAGTGAATGCAATCTGAACATAGCGACTTTGCAAGGCCAGGAGTTGCACAGAATGTCTCTGTTTGGAGACTGAGAGCAGGACGCAGGTGTTGCCTTTTCTGGCGCGGCAGCATGCAGAACAGAGCTGCTGCGTGCTATCCTCTCTGGAACAACACCATGAGTATTGTGGGCGCGAACATATTCTGGCATGCCGATCGAGAAGGTCGAGCAAAATCGCCCTACAGCGCTTTGTCTTGTGTTCGCAGCATCCGAAAGACATGCTTTTCCCCTTGTCACCAATCTATTGCAGTGCAGCTGCTCGGTGTGTGCTTTGTGCAGACTTTCTGCTTGTTTGCTGGTGATGCTGTCCTGTGAAGGGCGCCCTGTGAGGCCCCATTATGAAGGACCTGCGCAAACGCGAGTTTTGGAGGCCTTGAGTGAGCGGCAGATACTAATGTCCCGGCCAAAAGCCTGCAAGGAGACTGTGATAGAACAGTGCTTGAGGGTGTGGAGCGTCAGCCTGAGAGCATGCAGCCTGCAGTGCTGTGCATCAAGCATGCATGAGCCCGCACACTTGCAGAGCTGCTAACAGATGAGAAACCCCGAGATGAGTGGAGCCCTAGCCTGTGCAATTTTGTGCATGAAGGAACGACATCATGCTGCATGTGTGGCAGGAATTTTGTGGTAGGACTGGTGCCCTGATGTGAGTGCACAGAGATGAGAGACAGCAAACAGGCTGATGTCTGGTTGAGTGATGCACCCACTGTGAGTGTTTTCACGCCGGATCCAAAGTACTTTCTTGCATGGGAGGCAGCCCAACTGCAGCAGTATTACCTGAAGCAGTGGCAGCTTTCGTATAGGTAGAGTATGGTATCCCGCGAGGGAAGCACTGTTTGTCTCTTGTTGGGGCAATCCAAGACCAAACTTGGCTAGCAAGGCAAGCCATTTGGCGCACCAGCAATGCAGATTCCTCTAGAGGCCTACTTTGCCATGTTCGGCTTGTTTCTATCAAGTCTAGCAAGGAGAGTCGAGTTGCAAAGAGAGCTTGTGGTGGCACGCTTTATATGATAAGTATGCAAGGACTGCAGCAGTGGATGTATAAAGGTTGGTACAACCTGCTGTCTGGTACAGAGTGGACTCATTGATATCATGATCAGCAGAAGACAAGTGGTGAGTGGTGGTGTCATTGTGTTGTAATGCCTGGCCAAGGGAATTGCAATGTGTAAGGCTTACAGCTCTATCTAGTATACTGTGCCTGGCAGCATTTCGGCAATCAATATGGCAGACGCCTGCAGTGCTCCTTATACATGGCATTGTCGCACACTCCTTGCATGTCTGTACTGAGGGCTCTGGCAGTCAAGACAAGCATACTCTCTGTGCACACATGTCTCTGACATGCCTCTTCTCCAGTTATGATAACAACAACAATGACATCCACCTTTGTCTGCCCATTGTCTGTATTTTATAGAGGTTGGAGAAGAGTTCTGACATGTTTAGGATCTCAACAGACCGGTATTGAAGCCAATACGGTGCACTTGTGTGCAAAGGCATGCCATGACGCTCACTCCTAGTGTCACGCTCAGCATACATACTCTCATCCCTCCTTCCCTGCATCTCTCAGTTCCAGCTGCACTGCTGAATTTTATTGTACATGGTTCACAAGTCTGCCCCAAACGCTGAATACTGCTGCCACACTGTGCTGCCTAGAGCTGCAGTGGGAGGCTGCCCAAAGGACTGCTGTGTGACACGCTCTAGGCAGAACAGGGTGGTACAGAGCCTGCTGTATGCCACTTTGGTGGCTCACCTAGGCAATTGGCAGCCAGAGGTTATGGAGTGCCTCCCAAAACATTCAATGAATAGGTGATGGCTGAGGAGCGCTCCTATGAATGGCAGCCTCTGTGAAGATTGAGCTCACTTCAGGGTTTTGCACTGCAGGTTACTGCCTAACAAGGGAGCGGCTGCGCAGCGCTTTGACTGGGAGCTGATGAGGCAACAACCTGACAAATCAGCTCCCAAACATGCTCCAGCTTGCCTGATGCCCCTTAGAAGGGGCTGCAGACAGATTCTGCAACCCAGCCACACAGACCTTGCGCAGCCGCAGCTCCCTGAATCCAGCGAGGTTCTTGGCCTGCTAAGACGGGCCTAGATAGGGCAGTGGCTGCGAAGCGCATCCTTGTGCGGTGGGAACAGCGGCTGCAGTGCTCTCAAGCTTCAAGGCTTTGCCTAGTGCTGCCTATCCTGGCTCGCTTCACAAGGCAGCCTAGATAGGGTAGTGGCTGCGCAGCGCTTCAACGGGCGGCGGGGGCGGCGGCAGCAGCGCCTGCAGGGGCGGTGACAGGATGCGCACCTTGGTGTTTCCCCGCGCATCCACTGGCTCAATCTCCAGAACCTGCAGGAGAGTGGCGCACATGTCAAAAACAGCAGTCCGGTAGGGGATGTGCTTCAGTCTCAGTGCGTCTGTGGCTCCTGTATGCTTTCTGCCGCTGCCTCTGCTACAGTGAGGCTGCAGGAGCACAGAGCTGCAGCAGGATCTTCCTCCTTCTGGCAAGAACAGAGATATAGTGGCACTTGATATAGCAGCGACTTCTGACAGACGTGGGCATATGGCTGCACCAAGATGTAGACGAGGAAAGATCGACCAAGCTTGGCATTGTGCAGGAAAGCCTGAGCTTCCTACCTGTGGGCGCGCATTCAAGACGCCCTTGGACATGCCCACATCCATCCGCCACACTCGCCCATTGCACTCGCAGTTTGCGCCAATGGTCTGCACAAAGATCAGCACAGCAAATGAGGACGAAACCAATGTTTCCACAACCAAGACACCCACCAACAGCTCTCATTCATCAGAGCTGCCTGCCTTTGTGACTCAGAGCTACTGCCATCATTGCCATGAGCAGCATGTCTCTTCATGCTCTCACCGCTGCAGTGCTCATGAGCTGTGCGTAGTGAAACGAAATAATCTATACAGGCTTAAGTGAAACATCCCCACAGCTCAGGTGCTGGAACCGCAAATTACCCTCCCAGAGAGCTACCCTGGGTGCCACTCATGCAGGTGCTGGTGGAGAAATGAAGGTCTGTGGAGGGCTACCTGGGGCGTGTGCCCAATGATGAGCTGGCGGGCGCCGAGCAGCTTCAGCATGCCCTCCACATCCATGCAGGCCTTCCAGCGCTGCTGCAGGTTCTTGAAGCGCTCCTGCCCAAAGTCCCGGTTCCACATCACCGACTGGGAGCTGCCCATTGCCAGAAAAGGCGGCCTGCTCTTCGTGCCATCCTCTGTGATCAGGCCCAGCATCCAGGCAGCCACCTCCTCATTCATCTTCTCCAGCCCATACTTCACTGCAGATGCAACACCAGCCGTCATGCATCATGCCTTGTACCGGTTTAAATACAAGCGGCGTCAGCACTGACATACCATATGATAGTCACAGAGGGTTCCGATTTGCTGGCACCCACATATGGAGCTAAGCCATGCCCCATCTATAACACCATAGCATTGTCTGCCAGCTGAGATTGTGCTAAGGAGCTATGAGCCCACATGACGCTCACTGGTAAACACACGTTGCAACAGATCAGTGTGTAACCTGAGTAACTGGGTGAAATCACAATGGTAATCTAAGGCTTCAGACGACTCACCATGCTGCGCCAGAACGCCACCGTGCGCAAACACCGAGTCATTGACGATGAGGACAGTAGGGTTCTTTGCAAGCTCGCAAGCCATCTGGCCGCCCGGCCTGTACAGGCGCATCCTTGCCCGGACCTTGCTCTCCATGGAATTTAGCGCGTCCTGACTTAAGCCGGCCACCAGCGCAGACTCTCGGAAGCCGCCAGGTGTTACATACCTGCAAGAGCACAGTCAGCATGTCAATAGTTCCTGTGCTTGAAGCCTGCACGCCCGCCTGAGGCTATACTCCCAGCCAAAGACTGTATACCCTCACGTTCAGCGCCTGAATCTGTCCAGAACCAGCCAACACCGCGGATCCCCTGAAGAGCTGCCATGTGCTGCAACACCGCCGCAAATACCACGTAAAACTTCCCTGCTCTGTATGGACTGACCAAGTGCATACCATGTAACTGATCCTTGCACACATGCAGGAGAGATGCTCACCTGAAGTTCCCTGCCACGTTCAGGCTCTCATGGTTGCCATTCAGCATGTAAACTGCACCACCCTGCATCCGTGCCTGCCTGTCCAGCTCCCGTAACAACAGGATTGAGCCTGCACTCAGCGTAACCCTTGGACTGCATGCCTACCAAATTTAATTGCATGCAATGTATTCTCGTTCAAGGCAGTCTCACGCTGGGCAGTGCGCATGTACACCTAAATATGTGCTGCCGGATACAGCAAATGCCATGCATGCATGGCAAGTCAGAGGCCTCCGGGAGATTTGGGGACTGAGGAAATGATGAGGACACGCACCTATCTCACAGTCCCCTCTGTCGAGGACATCACCCAGCTGGACGACTACAGTGTCGCTCCCACACCAGAGGGGCCGCCCATTCCTGTCCTCTTCAAGCACCCCCGCAACCTTCAGGGAGGTGACTGTCTTCTGCAGATCCCCGTGGATGTCTCCGACTGCACGAGCAGCACACCACGTTATTAGCAAGCATCAATTGCAGCCAGAAGTCAGGAGACTTCATCCAGCATGTGGACCCCAAGTGAAGTACGCCCTGTGATCAGCACGACTATGCTGCTCAGCACAAGCAGGCAGTTCGGTATCTTTGTGCAAGGGGTGGAAGAATGTTCAATCCGAGGGATACTTACTTGCTATAATCCGTCCATTGGCTCGGACGTAGGTCGGTGGTGTCTGGAAGGCTGCTGTTGATTGTACATCCTGGCTACTTGTGGCTGTGGACAGACATGACGCTGCTGTCCGCCTCGATGACGCTAAGTGTTCCTTATTCAAGGCATCTCTTCTGCTCAAATATAGGTCTGAGCTGAATGGCTGCTGCCTTGCTAGGCTATAGCTTCCCTTCCCAAACCCCGCCCTGCTTGCTGCCGCTGCTGGGAGGCTGCCCACATGGCAGCTTGCACTGTGTAAGCAGAGCTGACTGCGGCAGCTCCCACTTGCTGCTGCGGACGCTGTGAGCCTGACGCTTTGGGGCACAATAGTTGACGCAGTCCTGTTGCTGCCCAAAGTGCTCCCAACACCAGCTGATGAGTGCTGACTGGATAGATGCGACCCAAAGCTGCCTCTCGCCGTGTGGGCGCCTCGAAAAGTAAAGGCCATGCAGAGGCCTGCGAGCCTCTTCACTATGCAGGGGCCTCTTCTAGCAATTTGAGCGCCTGCCACTCTGGACAGCAGATGCCCCTCTATGAGACCACTCAGGCTACTTGGTGCGTGTAGCCGTCCCTTCTAAGCAGGAGGGAGAGCTATGTACAGTAACAAAAACCAGATCTTGTCAGCGCTGCTGACACAGGACCGGGTCATCTCAGAGTTGCCCGAACAGGCAACCCCCAGCTTCAATCTGGCTTCGGGACAGTTCAGAATTGGTAATTCCCAGAGTGTCTGCCGATGGTACGTCTGATTATCTCTCTCGTCTCCGATGGTACATAGGTGTTTGGAGTGACAACAGTTTGAGGCGGCAGGCAGAGGTCGCCTGGGCCCACTCATGCATTTCTTCGGGCAGCACGAGAAATTGTGACGATAACAGTGGTTCTCCTAAGGTGCTTAAAGATTGGTACTATACTATTATCCTTTAGACCGCTTTTTGTCCGGAGAGCGTGCGTGAGTAACAGGCTCAAGTCGAGGCGCGGGCTCGTCTTAATGTCAATTTGAACACCGATAACGTAATCATCGTGCCCTGACAGCTCGGACCTTAGCCCATGTACGACCTTGCAGGGAAGGGGGCGAATGAAGAAGGGGCCAACCCAGATACAGATCACAGCTAGTACAAGAGCAGAGCCCGGGAAGAACTACCCAGTATATACAACAGGCCCAGTAAAGCCAGCAGTAGAGAAGCCTACACAGCCTGCAAGGAAGAAAAAACGCTCACACTTCAGCAGCTGCTTTAGAGGGCATAAGGATCCCGTCGAGCTACAAAAGTCACGTGAGCACAGGGACAGATCGAAGAAGAAGCATACCAAGATGTGGAGGTACTGATCTACTCCTTGCGTTATGCTGAGGGCGCTTGTTTGCCTGTGCGTTGTGACAGAGAAATCAATATAAGCGCGGAAATGCATTCAACAATATGTGCGTCTCCTGTACGCTGCAGATTCTTTGGAGGCATCTTCCAGCCTGTGATGGGCACCGCGAACTATCTACTCGGACCAACGAAGCCCAACTACAAGCCAGTTCAACTTCCCACAGGTGCCTTCAGTCTGCACACATCCCGTTGCTTTCCGTCGGCTGTATCTTAGGTGTTGCAGGAAGTTTCCACAAGGCAGAGACATCTCATTGACCATGGGCACGTCACACAAACTTTGGCGTTGCAGGGTTCTCGCCAGTGCAGCCCACTCCTCTGAAGGATCTGGAAGCCATCCTGCGCAGACTGGACAGCAAGAAAGCAGAGTGGGCCAATCTCAGCACCCTGAAGAGGGCAGACATCCTGCGGCAGACCCTCAAGTGCGTCATCCAGGTACAGGCCAGCCCCCCTAAAGCATTCTGAAAGGTAATCAGCAGATGGCAGTCCTGATGTGGCGCAGAATGGCTTAGTATGTGTCTGAGGTGGTGCCGGAGTTAAAGGCCGGTGCTACGGTCTTTGACTGCAGCCCCCCACAAGCACACATCAGCTCTGTAGTATGGCAATGTACAGCAAAATCTTTTGACAGGCTCACAACCCAGCACGAAAGCCATTCAGAAGGGAGCCACTGATGCAGAGAGGGTAGCCCTGCTCCAAGCGGTTTAGGATGGCACAGGTATCCAAGGAAGCAGCAGAGGCCGCCACAACTGCGAAGGGCTCGTACGGCGGCGGGATAGGCGAGGAGTGGAATGCATGGCTGCCGGTGGCCTGGGCTATCAGGGAGCTGGCGTACGCCATGGACGCGAGCGGGCAGCCTGCGCCAAACGCCACCTATCAGCGGCCTGACGGGCAGTGGGTTGTAGATGCATTTCCCCTCGGGTGAGCACATGCTCCATGGCAGCTTTGGAGGTGTGGGTGCTCAGAAGGCAGCCTGCGCTACATCCTGCTATGCATCGGCCTGTTGCACAAGACCTTGATGATCACCACAATGACTACCAAACTGGCAGTGGGTGGCGATTGTTCTCCTCTTGGGTGGGCTTCTGGTTCACCAGCAACTGCAATACGCTCACAGCTCAAGTGCGGATTATCAGGGTGCTTAGAGGGTTCACTGTGTATGACTGTTACAGCCGTCTCCAACAGGGGTATGGCTGCATTTGCAGGGTGGAGAGTCTGTTCTTTGGCGGCATGAAGGGAGAGGTCTGGATACAGCCAGGAAAGCTTCCCAGTCAGGTAGGTCACATCTGGGGCTTGAGCCCATAAGGCTTCTAAGGAATGCTTCAATGGCAGATCGCAGGTGGATCTCTGATGCATCTTGGCTAGGCTGCTGGATCTTGTATCTGGGTATATGACCGTGCTGGGCGACGCACCATCCCTGTGGAGGGATGCATGCAGGATAGGGAACCTCTTGAGAATCAAGCAACAAGCAAGCTCTGCTGCTGAGCAGAGATGTCATGTAGTGATGGTATCTGCCCGCGCAGGGGGCAAACTACAGGGCAAAGGCAGCGGGGAAAAAGGCAGCCGGGCAGGTGTCCCTGGTGCTGGGCGCGGGCAACCAGACGCCTGTGGCCTGCATGGACATCCTGCACAAGCTCTTTGTGGACGACGCAGTGGTGGTCTGCAAGATGAACCCTGTCAATGAGTACCTCGGAGAGTACATCAGGCAAGTGCCGTATGAATCTTAGAGCTTTCCCATAATCTGGAAATCCATTAAAGTGCCTGCTCACACTTCAATGTCATACCAGGCCACACCCTAAGCTGCAATGCGAAATTGGACAGCTCATGTAACATGATCTCGTGCTATCAGGTGTCATAGGTACTGGTGAGTAACAAGACGCCAGACCATAAGCAAGCTGTGTCCAGCAGCCCAGGATAGCGGGCATAGGGAAAATCGCTTTACAACAGGGCTGCGTTGATGCTGAGAGGTTCAAAGAATTATATAACGCCAATCCTTGCAGGAGGGCATATGCACCACTGGTGGAGGCCGGCTATGTGGAGGTGGTGTACGGAGCAACCAAGGAGGGCGCCTTCCTGTCCAATCACGACCTTGTCAGATCCATCCACCTCACTGGCTCCACAGCAACATACGACGCTGTCGTGTGGGGCGGCCAGAAGAAGGTGGGTTTCAGCTCTCTAGGGACCCGTGTCATGGTCCTTAAGGCATCACTCACACTGAGAGGCTTGAAGGGCAGCCTGTGTTGACAGCGCTTCAGACTGCCCGCCTATATGTGCTCAATGGCTGAGCCTTGCTGAGGCACACTGCTCTGTAAAGTCTGAGAGCATTTGCAGCATCTGCAACATGTGAATAATACTGTTTGATTGAAGGGATGCCCCACACAGCCTGGAGGCGTTTTGCGGACAGTGCAATGTCGTATGTTGAAGGTCTTGTGGTTCTAGTAAGTGATAAAGCGACTGTGATATCTCCATGGCCCGCCTTTCAGCCTGCATGGCCGACCAGCCGGGAGTGAGTCACCCCTCAGATCCCGAGTCTGCCTGAGGCTGATTTTCCCTGCAGACAGGGGACCCGCCACTCAAAAAGGAGGTGGGAGCAGAGCTGGGGTGTGTCACCCCGTACATCATCACCCCGGGCGAATGGACGGAGGGAGACATGGAGTACTATGCGGACGAGATCGTGGCAGGCCTGGTGCACAACGCCGGGCACAACTGCACTAAGGCGGAGATCTTGGTCACTGACAAGGACTGGCCGCAGCGGGAAGCCCTCATTGCAGCCATCAGGTGAGGGTCGACGAATGCCTTATCATCATAACACGGTGTTATCAAATCACTGACGGATGGCATGCACTGGCACTGAGCCACACAGCTAGCTCCTCTGCACCTGCAACATGTACCCCATGGCTGGAGTGCCGAGACCTGTTCTGCGCTGTGGCAGTGAGAAGCGCCCGTACGCCTTTCAGGATGCAAGCGAGAGCATGCAAAGGCAAGGGCAGGAGCTCATTTATGGTGTCAGCAGTACCCCATGGAAAAGATTGAAGGGCAGCAGCCACTGTGCAGAGAACGCCTGGACAAGGAACCCCGGAGGGTTGCTTGGTACCCAGGCAGCGAGAAGCGCGCAGACGCCTTTATGAAGGCGGTCGGCGGTGTGGAAGAACTCGGGCAGGACATCAGCAACGGCGACAGCACCTCAGCACCCTCAACATACATCCCCTGGCTCTTCAAGTCTGGCCTGACGCCCGAGGAGGTCAGTACTAACTTTTTACTATCGGTGCACACATATTGCAGGAATTCGCTTGTTGCTTTCAGGCATAAGGATGTCATGCACCTGCACGCTTGTTTGGTGCAGCCAGATGGAGAGGCATGGGCCCAGACTGCAGACCTCTAGGCAGTCTCACCCGCAAACCTGGTTGGTGAGGCTGTTTGGAGGTTGCTGTATCGCACCCTTGACTTTCCATCTAGGATGCCCAGTATGTGCTGCATGTGTCCAGCAGCCTGTGTTCATCACGAGATCCCATCAAACACCCTGATAATAGGATGTACGCTTCAGCCTTCTTGTGGGCACGCTGCAGCCTTAGAGCGACTCACAATCTTCTTAGGCACCAATATGCTGACATAACAATTGCTTGGGGCGCATGAGAGTCAAAATGCTGCTTGGCGTGCAGGCTCAAACAAAGACAGAGAACTGGTGCGGCGTCCTGCAAGAGGTGGCTCTGCCAGGAACCTACGGAGACCCCGAAGCATTCCTGGAGGCAGCTGTTAAATTTGCAAACGAGGACTGCTGGGGCACCCTCTCCTGTGCAATGATGGTGCGCAGCACAGCAGAGCGTGTCTCATGTTGATTATCTCACCCTGCTGCAATCACTAGCTTGTGAGACGCCTCACTGAGGGCACAGCTCCCCGAACCACCCAAGTGAGCAACCCTGGTGTTTATGACTGTCATCTGCGTCCACATCATCATGTATGCTGATGCAATGGCTTCTGTGCAGGTTCCCCCAAGTGTGATGACACATCACGCGGACGCAGTGGACAAGGCAGTGGCAGCGCTGCGCTATGGCAGCGTCAACATCAATGTGGTCACCATGCTGGGCTTCTGCGTGCCCAAGCTGACCTGGGGCGCCTACCCAGGGAACACACCACAGGCATGTCCCTGCTCACAGCTCTCTCTCCTACTTCTGTCCACATGGTGAGTAGCACTTTTTGTATAGACGCATGCAGCTTATTGCAAGGCCAGGCGTGGCTATGAAAGGGGGTTGCTCCCTTGTTTGTGCGAGGAGCATGGAGAGCACTCAGCGTGAAAAATTGCCCTTTATGGTCAGAACCCCACAAAGCTTAATGTTTTCAGGAACCCACAAGATACTGTAGGGAGAGCATGCCGTGCACAGTAGGCCTATGCAGGCTTTCATCATGATGGTCGGCCTGGCTGTCCTTGCAAAGCAAGCTCGTCATGCAGCTGCTGAAAATAGGGTCTGCTGACCTGCAGGACATAGGTTCAGGAAACTGCGCCGTGCACAACACGCTGCTGCTGGACTTCCCAGAGAAGAGCGTGCTGCACGCGCCGTGGCGCTACTACCCCACGCACCTGTGGTCGCCCTCCAACCGCAACCTCGAGGCTGTTGTGCCGGCGGCCATCTACTTCCTGGCGTACCCCAACCTGCTCACCCTTGTCGCCCCGGCCATTGCTGCGCTCCGGGGCTAGGGTATCATGACGTCACCTGAATGTATGCTGCGGACAATGGACAGATACAGGCGTATCAGCTCCTTTGCCCCAGGGCTCAAAGGATGGCAGAAAAGTGCGCTTGCTGAGCTATGCTGAGCTGGCTGAGTGCTTGTTGGCCACACTGCGGTCCTTTAGAAATCTGTATCGGTTATGCTGCAATTGTAAGCCTGTGCCCCTGCTATGTGTACTGTGTTAAGGCTTTATCAGCTCTTTTGTCATGATAAGATTTGGCTGTTGTGGTGGGCATGCGCACCTTGACTGGCTGCACAGACTTTGCTTGCGGTCTGTCATGCACAGTGGACCCATTTTCCCTTGTAAAGAGGTTCACAGCCATTACACTGGGTCTCAACAACAGCACTGATGTGGATAGATCTTGCAGTTCTTGCCCCAGAGCAAACCTGCCTAGCAGGGCTGTTGAGCGCTCCATTCAAAATATTGGCTCATCATTCATGCTATTGAGTTCGTGCAGCAATTCTGTGGGTTTCATGATCCATCTTGCAGTTCAGGACTCTTTGACAGTGGCCATGTTTCGTCCCATCAAGTTGTTTGTCTTGGCAGGTTCCTGACTTCTGTAGCCCAAGCACAGCCCTCCGTGTCACAGTGAAACGGTCTATGACAGGAGCTAGTGATCTGCTGTGGTGCAGCTTGCAGCCACCTTATGGCATAAGTGTCATATTTCCCAGACATGTAATGACCTGTGCTAGCTCACTACTGCTCTGGCTTCAGGAAAGATGCTGCTTGCCTCTTTGCATCAGCAAGCTGACATGTCATCTTAAGCCTGCTGTTTGGGATGCGCTAGCAGTGCGCTGTTTCAGGTAGGATAATTGCAATTGCCTGAAGGGCCGCATGCTGTCTGGCAACGTTGTCCCATCCAAATGGGCTCTTCATGGGCGCCTCCTTCCAGCTTTTGGCTACCGAAGCGCCAGCGGTTGAATGCTCTCATGCTCTGGCAGGCCACCCATGCTATCAAATTTTACTTGTGCCCATCTCTGCGCCCGTCAGCTCTGCCCAATCCTGTCATGTCAGTGCCCGTTCACTCTTGCCCCGTCTAGTCGCCGCTTCATGGACCCCTTCGTCGCCAATGGCCGTCCTCCGAAGCGCCAGCGGCTGAAGGCGCTCATGCTCTGGCGCGCAGCCTCGAAGAGCACCGCCTCCTCAGCGCTCAGCAGCGACTGCAGCCGCGTCATCTCCTGAGGCGTCTGATTAGTGTGCGCTTTGATCAGCAGCTCCTGCAAATGCCAGCCCCGTCAGAGAACGTGGCTGGCTCCCCATCATCTCTTTGCGCTGCCTGGAAGCGCCTGCTCAGGCATGAGGTTAGCATGAAAAGCCCTGGACAGTCAAAGATACTGCATGTCCAAGATGGATCTCACCATGAGCCTTGCAGGAAAGATTGGGGGCTCTGGACAGGCTAACCAGGTGGTGCAATCGCCAGTAAGATCAAGACAGTAGCAGCGCCTGCAAAACATGAGGGTGGGTACATCACCTTGTAGCGGGCCTGGAAGGTCTTCATGGCGAACTCTGCCAGAGAGGGCCCGCGCTCGATGCTGTGCAGCAGGAGCGCCACGTCGTAGAAGTAGGGGCAGCGCAGCCTGAGATTCTCCACGCCCGCCCCTGCCTGGATCTTTCTGCGCATGCGCTCCCCATACCACTTGGGCTGCCTGCGTAAAAGCACTGTCCACGTGAGAATGCATGTCCTCCGGTCACTGCACACTCAATAGGCTGCTGCAGATGCTGGCCACTCTACATGGTCTCCAGACACTGCACACATCACAAAGCTCCTGCAGATGCTGGCCACCCTGCATGGCCTCGGGTCACCGCACACTCCACAAGGCTGCTGTACAGGCTGGTCACCCAAATTAGCTGCTCAGACGATTCATGTTCCTGTGCGCATGTTATGTGTGGTAGCAAGTCGCTCAGGAGGCTGCGCAATGTGATAGTAAGGTGAGGATGCAGGCAGGGGGGCACTCACTTGATGGCAATCATGTCCCGCTTGGCCAGCTCTGTGAGAAGCCAGATTGGCAGATCCACGTTTGCACCGGGGTTGACATTCTCCAGCCCTGCATCAGAATCCGCATGTCTTGAGGGTCAGAGTAAACTTCCCACCCGCAAAGAAGTTTGTTGGCGTGTGGACTTCACAGTGTGGCAGTGCGTCTATAACCTGCGAATCACTGTGTTTTGTGAGCAAGTCAGTACATGCCACCAAAAGCAAGCCATGCACCAGGCACATCCAAACTGGACTTGCTATGTGGGCACTACTGCTGGTATGGCATGACGGCATTTGGTATGCCTACACAAGCATGGAGTTTATCGACTACTGTGGGTTGCTATGCTGCTCTTACCTGAGGAGGGGTCAAGTGCTCGGCCGATGCCATTTGCACCGCACTGAAACAGGCATGGAATGGCCGTTTCTTCGGCCAGCACTGCGTCAACGCTGAAGTAGTCGCCTCCGCTATCTACCATAGCTGCGCTTGTTGGACTTACAGGGCGCCAGTATGTGTAAAATTTTCTAAGCGATACTCATTGCTTGAACGATAAAACATCCGCAGACCCCTGGAACCTTCCTGTAATGGAGTGTTTATGAAACGATGTCAAGAGCTGGCAAGATTGCGACGGGCAATTGCCGTTACACAGACTTGAGTGGCTACATAGTCAGCACCCTGGGTACCCAACCGCCCCCTTTCAGGTGTGCAGATCCTTCCCAAATATTGCTAAGGACGTCCTGCAGTGCTTGAAAACAGAGATGGTGCACGATCTCGATACAGGGCCCAACCACTGGAAATGACACTCGCAGCACCTTCTTCTCAGTAAGCAGCTGGCTTTTCTCGACCCTTTCGATTTGTCAGATTGCAAAAGCCGGACATGAACAGGGACATCTATCTTCTGTGGTATCTCGCAGGTACAAACCCTGACTGAAAGATGGCGAACATGAAGAGCCTGCCCACTGGGGCACTAGCATCCCGTCCTGTGTTGGCCGGGATTCCGATCAGGTCAGGCTGTACTAGCAAGAGGAGGCAGGATGTACTCCAGACTCGTGCAATCTCAGCTCCAGAGCGAACCTGGGAGATCCTAGACAAGGCAGAGGAGGCTCGTCTGCATGAAACAGATGCATTTGCGGAGCTCGTCAATATCTCTAAGCAGCAGAGCGTCAACAGACCCCAGAAGGTGATGACTGGTCACATGCAGGACAAGCATGCAGATGAGCCTGATGCTTGGTCCAGTGTCGCTCTTCCCTCTTCCTAAGGCATCCCCTTTGTACTTGCGCAGGGCGAGCTGACCTTCCGGCAAAGCCCTACATTCAAGGACTGCTTTCCTGGAAGCGAGAAGTGCTATACGGAGATTCAGCACAACGGCAGCACCCTCAGGGTAGGATTTGGATATTATCTGTCAAAGTATCTCACTGCCATTGACTTTGGCTGTCACCTTCGATCAAAAGTGCCATACATGACGTTGGCATGCATGACCAGGTGCCTTTCCGGCGTGTCCACCTCACCGAGGACAACGGCCACTTTGACCTCTACGACACAAGCGGACCTCAGGTATCCATCCAAGCTAGCACTGCATACCTCGGACAGCTCTTGTGCTACCACCATTTTCATGGTGATCTGGGATGTTTGATGTAGCCCTGAGCACCTAAAACATGCAGCACTCCCACCACAGCCGAATCATCCTTGTGCTGTATGTTTGTGTGGCCCTGAGGCTGCGAGCTGACCTTATGGCGTGGCATGCAACCAGGGTGTGAGTGCCCGGGAGGGGCTGCCCAAGATCAGGGAAGAGTGGGTGGCGAAGAGGGATGCGCGGGGCGACAAGGTGCAGACGCAGCAGCACTACGCCAAGCAGGGCGTCATCACGGAGGAGATGGCCTTCTGCGCAGCCCGGGAGCGCATCGACCCCGAATTCATCCGCTCTGAGGTAACCAGTCTGCAACCACCTGTACCCCAGGCACATGCAACCTCCAAGCATCAGAAAGCTGGTCTGCCTGGGTGCCTTGTCCTCATTATATATCGTTCGCAACAATTCACAACCACTTGACAGTTGTGCGGTAATGCTGAGGCTGGCGCCCCTCCCATGGCTTGAGACTCGTGAGCCAGACTGAAAGGCTGACCAGCCACCGCATTGCCCTATGACTGTGGGGTCGCGGAAAGGGTCAGCACATCATTGAGCCACAGCACCCTGCTGCATGTCTGCATGTCATGGCAGGGCATGATGAGTAATCGAGAGATGCTGGCAACTGCAGGTGGCTCGGGGGCGAGCGATCATCCCAGCCAACAAGCGCCACACAGAGCTGGAGCCGACTGTTGTAGGCAAGTTTTCACGGCACTCCTTGCACCGATGCATTGTATTCCTCACTATTGGCTTCAGGTGTGTTACTTATGCCCATCTTGGGGAGAACGCCTGACTATAAATTTTTCGCACGGCAAATTGTGGGTGAATAGCACAGATGGTGTGCAGGTCGGGCGTTCCTGGTAAAGGTCAACGCCAACATCGGCAACTCAGCAGTCAGCTCCTCCATTGAAGAGGTGCGCAGCAGGTCTATGGCAGCCACTGGCATCTGAGCTCTCTTCTACAGCATCAGCTTCATCATGTCCTTATGTGTGCTTACCACCATGCATACTGCCAGCAGGTGTCATGTCTGGACTAAGATTGAGCACCACTGCCAACCTCTCCTGTGAGGGCTTGCCTGCCACCCTGCAGAATTTGCATATCAATTAAAGCATGTGGCCATCGCAGGAAGTTGAGAAGCTGCAGTGGAGCACGATCTGGGGCGCTGACACAGCGATGGACCTGTCCACCGGGAACAACATCCACGAGACGCGCGAGTGGGTCATGCGAAACTCTCCTGTACCGGTGAGGCCCTGCCCGCCTCACGTTCTCATGGCCATGGCTTCCCGACTGACACCCTGACAATTGCCGCGGCCCTTCTGTTCTGTGCCAGGGCATAGCTCCAAGCTGCTCCCTGTCAGATGGTGTCTGAGGTGCAGTTTTGCATCTGATTGTTCTGAGGGTCCCTCCTGATGATGTGAGTGACCCTGCTGGTAAGGTAAAGGGGTTTATACATTGAGAAAGCAGACCCTTGTAGTAGCGTACGTGGCTGCCTTGCAGGTGGGCACGGTGCCTATCTACCAGTGCTTGGAGAAGGCGGGCGGCATCGTGGAGAACATCACCTGGGAGCTCTTCCGGGAGACCCTCCTGGAGCAGGCTGAGCAGGTGCGTCACCCTAACATTCATCTATCTTAGGTGCTTCAGAGAGCATTCGGCCTGTCCTGTGAAGTGGTGCTGTTGATACAGCTCCTATGCCTCCCTGCTCGCTACGAGTGTCTCTGTGCATAAAGTGCATGTTGTAGCAAGACTGTTAGAGGACTGCGCATTCACCCCAAGTGCTGCTTATGACAGTCAGTATGCCTCCCTGATCTCCACTAGTCTTTGTGCAAGAAGTGCAGCTCAAAGCAGGAAGGACAGAGGCTGTGCATCATATTCCAGGCCATCTCCTGGTGTGCCCAGCGCTGTCTGGATGGTTTGTGCAGGGTGTGGACTACTTTACCATCCATGCAGGCGTGCTGCTTAGGCACATCCCCCTCACAGCGCAGCGCGTCACCGGCATTGTCTCGCGAGGAGGCTCCATTCACGCCAAGGTGTGAAGATGCACAGCACGCTGAGATGCCTAATATCTGTATGGTGTGAGGGTCTGTCTTGCCGAAACGCTCCTGCACACGCAATGCTTGGCGCGGGCATGGTCGTGTGCGTTTTGAGGCATCTGAAAACGCGCGCGTATTCACAACTGCCTGTGGCTGTGCAGCTGTGCCTGCTGGACCACGTAGAGAACTTTGCATACACACACTGGGACGAGATCCTGGACATCTGCGCAGAGTATGACATCTCTCTGTCTATTGGAGATGGGCTACGGCCTGGATGCATAGCAGGTGAGTAGATACCACAACTCACTGGATCCATATCACGTGCAGTGTATCACATGCCATGCACATATGAGCAGTGTCCTGCGTGTGAGGAAAGCCCCAAGCATCACATGTCTGTGCTGCTTGTCAGGCTTTGATGGAGACTTGTGCCTGCGCAGATGCTAATGACGCAGCGCAGTTTGCTGAGCTAAAGACACAGGGCGACCTCACAAGACGAGCATGGGCCAAGGATGTGCAGGTGAGCAGCATCCTGTCCTGCTTACTTCAGCGCCATGTCAAGGTCTCCTATACTGGAGATCCGTGACTTGCCTGATCCACACTGGGTACATCATGTTCAACAGGTCTTGGGTCATAGGCATGGTGGTTGCTTTGCCATAAGCAAGATCCTGCAAGCATGATTTCGGGGGAATTTTGTCACTGGCTAAGAAACCTGGCGCATGCAGCAGCACAAGCAGGGCATGGGGCTTTCCTGGCGCACCCTTGGCAGTTGGAACTGTGCTGCACCAGGAATTGCAACATCATTTATATGTGCATGCAGGTCATGAACGAGGGACCCGGGCACGTGCCGCTGCACAAGATCCCCGAGAACATGGAGAAGCAATTGGACTGGTGCAGCGAGGCCCCCTTCTACACTTTAGGTCCTCTGACCACAGACATTGCCCCGGCCTACGATCACATCACCTCCGCCATTGGCGCTGCCACCATTGGCGCCCTAGGTGAGTCAGCACAACTCGTGACCTTGCAGGCTTGATGCATGTACTGAACAGCAGGTCCACGGCACAACTTCTCACAGGTCCAAAGACATGTGTCTTGCCCGGAAGCTAGTGCTATGCCATCTGCAAGCAGAGAGGTCAGAACAGATCTCAAAATCTCATGCCAACAGGAGTCTTTTCTGCTGGCAGCACTGCAGGATGATGCTCGTGTATGTGCAGGAACGGCTCTGCTGTGCTACGTGACGCCAAAGGAGCACCTGGGTCTGCCCGGCAGAGATGACGTGAAGGCTGGGGTCATTGCGTACAAGATTGCTGCCCACGCTGCTGACCTGGCCAAGGTGTGGTCCTCTTGTTCTTCCTGACCCAACCCGTGCAATTTCCTGCAGCATCTGATGCAACTGGGTGGCTTTGAAAGCCAGGGTTGAAACTGGGCTCATGACATTGAGCTCTGCTGATGCCACATGCAGGGTCACCCGTATGCACAGGAGTGGGACAATGCTCTGTCAAAGGCGCGCTTTGAGTTCAGATGGTGCGCCTTTTCCTCTATACCCTGTCCGCTGCCCTGTGACTATTGCAGTGCGGGCTTTGATACACCACAGATTAAGTTTTGATACACCACAGCTTAACGTGTGATTGCTTGCTGCGCCTTGCCAAGCCCTTAGCTGCACTGAGTCCGGCATGGTCTGTTGTAGTGATGTATGGCGGCACTGCAGGTACGACCAGTTCAATCTGTCTCTGGACCCAGTGACGGCTAGATTATTCCACGACGCCACGCTGCCCCAGGAGCCCGCCAAGACTGCCCACTTCTGCTCCATGTGTGGCCCCAAGTTCTGCTCCATGCAGGTATGGGCCTACCCCATGCGTATAGATATGTCACGTGTGCCTTCTTGGGCCACAGAAGCTTGTAGGAGTTTATGTGAAGCCCTTGCAAGCAGGTTCTGTACTCCACAGCACGACAGACATATCATTCTGACATGAGACTGATAAGCCTAATGTGCTTGTGTGCTTTTTTGCAGATCACACAAGAGCTGAGGGACTATGCGCAGCAGCACCAGATTGATGAGGAGCAGGCCGCCCAGGTAGGCATGCTTTGCATCAGGGAAGTGCATCCTGGAAAAATTATTCCCTGATAGATTCAGAACATCTGCCTTTGCGAGACGCGTGCCTCAATGTGCACTGCTTCCACCTGAGCCCCATCAGATTCTCCTGTGTACTGTGAGCGTGGTGGGACACATGGGGGAAACAGTAGCTCACATTGAAGCGCTCATCTTTGATGCATACATGAGTTTGACAGCCCCGGCATTTGCCTGCAGCGCGTCACAGACTATGCACGCAGTCTCGCGATAGCAATTGCTTGAGCTTGATGTGAGGTTCATAAGTAGGCTAAAAAGCTGAGTGCATGTGTTGTGCAGACTGGCATGGCCGAGATGTCCGAGCAGTTTAAGAGCGTGGGAGCTGAGGTGTACTTGGATGAAGCCACTGTGGAGGCCACTGTCTAAGCTGAGTAGCATGAGGCCAAGAGTGGCAATGAGCAGCCAAGCAACTTCGACTTGCCCTGCAAAATATCTGTTGGGAGTTTTGAGGTGTCAATATACATCAAAACTTGGCCTAGAGGCATTTAGCGCTGTCTCAGAGTTGCACCAGAGCAGAAGGCAATGAGGCGCTGACCCTGTGCCAAGCACTCGCTTGCGGTTCTTAGACATCAGGACCACAGGGAACAAAGCTGGACATGCGGGCTCAAAGAAATTGTTGCACCGGTCAGTGCTGGTTTTGTTGTGTGTACATTAGGAGATCGAGAGGGTTGAAGTTCTGAGCTGTGTGCACTGTGCTTGGGTGAGAGCATTCTCTCACACTTTCATGTAAGTACGTGAGGCGTATCAAAGCCCAATGGCTGTATCATCCGTTTCCTGGTCCACATCGATGTTGGATACCTGCCATCAATCTCCACAACCTCCCATACATAGATATTGTTGACAGCCATCGCCCATGAGAGCTCTTCTGTGAGCCATATCTGCTCAGGTGGTCAGTTGCGGGGCAATGCAGACCTTTTGTGACACTTCTGTCCTATATCCTTTAATGAAAATCTTATAAGGGGGCCTTGAGCCATGTGCTAAGGTGTCTGGCAGGACAAAAAGCAAAAACAGCAGGTCACTGGGACTTCGCAGGTGATTCCTCAACCCACTACTGCTCCAGCTCAAGCTAGCTTAACTTCCCAGATCGAACGGGATGGGGTGTAGTATAGCTGATATGAACCTGCCATACGATGTAAAATGTTGACTGCGTATATATCACGGGTCTGTAGCATGAGCCTTGTCGCAGTTATTCGCTTTGACAAGTGCCGTTTGATCGGTGTGCTCTGCAGCAAGTGATGCTCATACGTGTGAGAGTGCCTATTGCCACTAGCGCGGGCACAGCCGCCAGCCAGGGTGGTGCCAAAGAGGGTGCAAGTGATGCGGCGGTTTTTGATGCGAGCACTGGGCCCTTCGCAGCCCAGAGGTAAGCACATCTCATATATATATTCCTGGTGAGCATATGCGGAGAGCCTGTACACCCATACAGCAGGTGTGGGCTTTGTTGCTACACGCTCGTATACGATACAGAAGCGGTCTGGCATGCGGTGGTGCTCGAGACTAGGCATATTGTTTCATCGATCTATTGAGGTCTCATTTTGCTTATTCAGGGTGAAAGCTCGAATTGAGGACAGATGGCCTAGACATCATATTACCCTACCGCAGGGGCGTCACGATCAATACGCAAACCCTGAGAGATGCAACGCTGTGACAGTGCTCTGTGCTTGTCTGCAATCAATCGTAAGTCTGGGACCACTTATAGATTGGTGGATAATACTATCTACTTCCATGTGCGGATGCGCCATTGCTGGTATCCATATCGAGGCATAGTGGCATATAATCCTCCTCGGTTTGACTGACAAATGAAGGCAAACGTCAGATGTAGACTCTAGACCCAGTCGGCAATGGCAGAGTCTACTTTATTGGAGCTGGGATAAGTGGACTGATTGCGGTTCTAGAGCTGCCAGAGCTGTCATGGCTTCTGCTTGTTCTGCCCTGTACTTCCTCAACTTGAAGGGAGACATCCTCATCCAGCGGACCTATCGAGACGATGTCGAGTAAGCTTCTGGTCCGTCCACTGCTGTGATTGTCTTGTGCTGAGTCTCTGGCGCTTTTGACCCTTCCCTCAACGTCCCTCATGAATGGTTCCTTGTACAAGTGGTGTGTCATGGGCTATCTTTCTCGTTCATAATGACAATTCCTGCCGCATGGGAGCATATAAAAAGATTGCTGGGCATCAATCAATATGTTGCTGCTCCCTGGTGTACTCAGGAATGTCAGCAGGTGTTGCAATGATGCCTTGCAGGAGGAATTTAGCCGCAACCTTCCGCAGCCACATCCTGAACAGCAGGGATGCAGACAACATAGTGAACCACACGCCAGTGCGCGTGCTGGGATCATGCAGCTTCATGTACATGCGGCAAGGGGATGTCTACATTCTGGGGGTCACCAAACAGAATGCCAATGTGATGATGGCCTTCCGCTTCATGACCAATGTAAGCGCCCTATTGAGCAGCATGCCCAACCCACATTCGTGCGTGAATCTCACATTTTGGTTGAAGGGAACTGTGCGCATGTTCCATACCCTTCCAATGTGCACTGTATACAAGAAGCAGTGCCACGTCCACCTTGGCATATGCCATATAATGCCATATCTGAAAGCTTGTAGGGAGATGCTCATCACCCTGTTGGGGCATCTGATCTATCAGTGGATGACATGGAAGTATGTGTTTCTACAGGTCGTGAGCTTGTGCAAGTCCTACTTTGGCGGGGAATTCAGCGAGCAGAGCATAAAGAACAACTTTGTACTCATATATGAGCTGCTGGATGAAATCATGGACTTTGGATACCCTCAGGTACAACCTCTTCCCTCCCCTCCTGCTCAAGAGAATTTAATGTCTTCAATGTGTCCATTGCCTATGCCTCCCTGTGGATCCTCCACAAGCAGCGTAGCTTGCAAAGATTGTAGTATTGCCAGATGGCCATGTTTGCCCAGCTCAGGCAGCTGCGAGAGAATCAAGCCTCCTTTTGGCTCACAACTTGCAGAGAAGTCGTGATTACGTCATCCTGTGGGATGTTGCAGATAGTGGATGCCTCCATCCTGAAGCAGTACATCTTTCAAAAGGGCTTCATCACAGAGGCAGCAAAGGCCAAGAGAGAAGCAGAGGCCCAGAACGCCACCCTGCAGGTCAGTAAAGAGCTCTCATCACCACTGCGCCTTTAGCATCTACTCATAAACTGCACCTGCAGCCAGCAGGGGCAGTTACTGCAGGAAAGAGATTGTGCTGCGCCTGTTCCTCTGCGTGTGTGTGTGCAGGGCAGGCTGTGACGGGGACAACGCAGCGACATCTGATTTCTCAGGTGTGTCACATAATTTGTGCAGGTGACGGGAGCTGTGGGCTGGCGCAAGGACAGCATCAAGTACAAGAAGAATGAGGTCTTCTTGGACATTGTGGAGCAGGCGAGTCAGCCCTTCCCCATTTTGTAACATGGTGGTTGCTTGGGGAATAATCTGGCCATGCTCTGATGACATGCCACTCCCACAGCTGTGCTTGCAGCTCTGGATGCACCACTGCAGGTGGTGCTGCTGGCTGAACCGCAAGTTTGTCCTCTGCCTGCTGCGGCATTAGGCTGCTTGTTGCTGTGCAAGATTCCAGAGGCCTCCCTAAGGGAGGCTCCCTTGCACAGTGGTTGTGTTGAGCTCTACTCTGTTGATCTATGGGTGCTGTGCAGGTGAACATGCTGACCAGCAGCAAGGGCACAGTGCTGCGCTGCGACGTCAATGGCAAGATTGTCATGAAGGTGTTTTTGTCGGGCATGCCGGATGTCAAGCTGGGCCTCAATGACAAGCTGGAGGTATGCGTTGCCCTTCTAAGCCTGGACAGCACTCATTTCTTGTGGGCCAAGATGGACGTGCACGTGTCAAGGTATCTGCCTGGTGTACGCTGACCCTTGTGTATAAGCAGATGATGTCTTTGTGGATTCTGATCTGTGCCATCAGTTTGTATTGTTGCTTCCAAGACAAGAATGCGCTTCATATGACTAGTTCTCTTCCTCATTGCTGGAAGCACAAGCAACTCTCAATTCAATGCATGGGCTGGATGATAGCAGTGCAGGTCTGTGACTGGATAAGTGCGGGATGCAGGATGTGACCTTCCACCAGTGCGTGAACCTGGGGCGCTTTGACGCTGAGAAGGTGGTGAGCTTTGTGCCTCCGGACGGGGAGTTTGAGCTCATGAAGTACCGCTGCCAAGAGGGCATCACCCTACCTTTCAAGGTGAGCACTGTAAGTCTGAAGTGTCTGCAAGCCTCTCAGCTGCGCTGCTGCTGCTCCCAGGAAGCTTGTCATGTCGCAGACAACAATGAGCTTGAAGGAGCATGCAGCTGCATGCAGCTTCTAGGCTTCTTTGAGCTCTTACTAACTCTGCTCATGACAAGCAATCTGTTGCTGGGATTTTTCAAATTTTTCACACGGCCCTGGCAACCTCCCACCAGTTAGCATGACATCAACAGCTGTGAAGCGATCCTGCATCAGCCGGCATCACACCATGACAAATAAGTGGGGACACCGATGCAGATGGTTGTAAGGCAAAATGTTACTGGCAGCTGCCACTGCCTACTTATGAATGACAGCTGGCGTGGAAAGGACGCAGCGCTGATAGGCAGGATGTTGTGCAGGTGACGCCCCTGATCACGGAGCTGGGCCGGACGCGGATGGAGGTGAACACCAAGGTGAAGGCGGGCTTCAGCAACAAGCTCTTCGCGCTCAACGTGGTCATCACCATCCCCGTGCCCGACACCACTGCCAGCGCAGACATGCAGACCAGCATCGGTGAGCAGGTTACCAGTCAATGCCTGACAGTGAGTGCTGTCCTCTGAATACCGGGAGCACTGCTGATTCCAGCATGCTCCCACTCATTGCCTGAGGATAGGTGCTGTCCTTGCCTTTTGGAGGAAGATGACGTCATACAGCAGAAGGTGAATGCTTCCCAGGGTGATTGGAGAGCTCAGAGGGTACCTCATAGCTCTCGCAAACATTATGGCCGGCGCTACTGCTATGATCAGGCATGTGCACATGTTTGCTCACGCATGAACGGGCTGAGTTTGGCAGTTGTTTTGCCCAGTGCTGGCCATATGCTGGACAGCAGTACTTGTGGGTCATCAATCGTCCAGACCATATGGTGTAAAGGGTGTCTGTCATGCACGTGCAGGCAAGGCGAAGTACGACAGCAAGAAGCATGCGCTGGTGTGGAAGATTAAGAAGTTCACCGGCGCCACGGAGCACTCGCTGGTGTCGGCGGTGGAGCTGATCGCTACGACCAGGGAAAAGAAGTCCTGGAGCAGGCCCCCCATCTCCATGACCTTCCAGGTGGGCCCTGCCTGCTTACTCAAGGGGGCAATGCACAAAACATCTCCTGACACCATGCTGTCGGCATTCATTATGCACTCTGGAGGAGCTGTGCTGCTGTCAAGAAGCAGCGCTAGACTGTGTGCATGCATTAGATGGATGAGCACCAAGAGTTCTTGCCTCATCACAACAGACTGTCCATTCCTTTGCATTGCAGCACGTTGATGACAATCTCATGTAGACACATTTTACATGGCGCCAGGGATTCGAAGGAGGTGGCTGGTGGTTATGTCTCAACTAAGGCTGTGCGCTGCTATTTGCAGGTGCCAATGTACAGCGCCTCTGGTCTGAGAGTGCAGTACCTCAAGGTGTGGGAGAAGAGCGGCTACAAGGTAGACAAGTGGGTCAGGAAGGTGTGCAAATCAGGGGACTACAATGTCCGGACATGATTGTGAGGTCTGGCGTTGCGGTTGTGACAGGCCTGCCAGTTGCTGCATATCGAAGCAGAGTGAGAGATCTGTGAAGCAGGAAGCATGGATGACTTCAGAGGCAAACTTGTCTTTACTATGGCAGACGTCAAGGTTATTGTCTCAATCAGCAAAGTAGTGTGACCGGCATCTGTGTGCACCACGCAATTGGGACGAGCACACAACTGTTACAATCCCAACGGATTTGGTTGCAATTACCTGTTGGCCTCACACAACGGCTTTTGAAAGGATACCATTACACCTTATCTTACAGGCAGGCAAAGTGCACCTACACATCGGGGCCTGTCACTCTGACCCACCTTCTACCTCACAACTGAATAGCATATATTTCTAGCAGTCATCTGCAAAGTTGATAAATCTCACACTCAATTGCCTTCAAGCATTATCACACTGTATTGTACAAGCTTGAGCAATCAGCCAAGAAGGCACCACTGGGACCATAGAAGGATTCGACTGCCAGGGTGACTACTACACTTAGTACATGACTGCTCCTTGCGGCTGTCCTTGCTGGAAGCCTCCAGGATGTGCTGGCTGATATCCTGGAGCGCCACGTCCCCCAAACTGACTCTGGTATGGCCTGCACAGACAGTTCAATGATTGTAACATCAGGTCCTCACTGTCAAGGCACTGCACACCTCCTGCTTGCACGCGTTACACTGCTACTAAGAGATGTCACAGACAAGCACAAGCTGACGGACACATTAGTTCTCTGTGCTATATTTTTCCTGCAAAATCTTGTTCACCTCAGAGGAGAGAGCTCAGGCCACTTTGAAGAAAACAGCATGCCTGAGTGGACTGACATCCAGCACACAAGACAGATTTGCAACATGTCACAATTTTCCCACCAAACAGGGCTGTGCAAGCGGGACCCTTGTACATCTATTCAGGCTCAACAGCAGTGTATGCTACAGCCGCAGAGGTGCCTATGCCATGACTCGTCCCTCATCCCTTGCCAGGCCTGTCAAGGGAAGTACTCACCTGTCCATGCCCCGGCCATAGCCCCCTCTGCCCGGCCCCGACTGTGCTGGGGCATGCGCAGCATGCCTGAACTCCCTGGGCTTTGCAGCTTCCACAGTCTCAGGTTCAGGAGGCGGCCCTGGTAATCGTGTGTGCCTGAACCGGCATCTTGGCCCGTACACGCAGAAGCCGAGCTTGTACATGTTGCATTCCTGCATAAGCACACCGTAATCAGGACGCCGCCAGAGCACAGTAAAGCTCTGAATTGTACAGCATCACCATGACAAGAAGCTGATGTTGCAGTGGATGCATTGGCAAGGAATCCTATAGCAGCCTTGTTACAGAGCAGAAGGGCTTGTTCATGCACACAAACGGGCCTTTTCAGGCCCCTTCAGATGTCTCAGGCGCCAGGATGCAGAGTGTAATGCATGAGATGCTGCAGAATGAGAAACACACCTTTACATCCTCCAGGGTGTGCTTGAAGGGGCAGTCAGGCTCTTTGCACTCCCCAAACTTTATCAGGTTCCGGCAGACAGGCAACCTCGCCGGATCAAAGACATGCAGGAAGCCGCAGTCCTCGCCTTTCATGCAGAGGCCCTTCAACCAGTAGCTGCACACCGTCTGCACATCACACACAGATCCTTCAGCACCTGGTCAGAATTCAGGCAGTGGGAAGCACTTCAGCCTATGCGCATGATGAAAAGCCTCATATGTCATCCCAGCAGGACAGCACACGGGAAAGCCTGATGTGCTGCTCGACTTGGGCAGACAAGAGCACGGTCTTCTCTGGTTTGCAGTGTGATGCACATCATTGAAGAGTTGGGCCTTGCCTGTCTATAGTTTCTCTGGAAGCCTCCATAGCTCTGCCCAATCGGACGGGGTCCTTGCTGGACCACCTGCAGCTGGTTTTGTGGTCCCTGTAAGCATACACAGCTTGTTCAGGGATACTGCTTGTCATGCATCTGCTTCACAGGCTGGGCAGGGAGGCAGCTTACGGTGAGCTAGGACGATACTGAAAGCGAACAACACACGCTTGGTCCAGAACGAAAGCTTACCGATCCCGGTGAGGGTTGAGGTCCAGGCCCAGGTGCTGGTGCTGCTGGAACATTCTGTAGTGTCTTCTCAAAGTCGAAGTCTAAGTCGTCGTCCATTGACTATATTATCGCAGCAGTCGCTCACATAATCAGTCTGGTGTGTCTGTATCTATCAGCTGTTGTCTCGTTGCAGGATTTGAAGGGCTTCGAAGGGTACGATCTCAGATCACCTCACCTTACCTCACCTCAAAGATCTACAAACATAACTCTGCCCGTTGCTTGCAGGACTTTGTATTTCCAAATGCTAGATGCACAATGTTTGCAGCACTCCACCCGAAGCTTCATGAACGTGCTTTCAGTATTACGCTCATGGATCTATGACAAAGCATTATACGATATGCCTAAGGCCTGCCAATTCTTCCTTGAGTCTCGGTAGCTAAAACATTCGGCGCGCGTGAGCCAAACATTGGTGAAGGCAATAGCGGAAGAGCATCCTGAAAAGTCTGCAAGTCTGAAGAGACCAGGCTAAAGGGAAAACGGTGATCTGGCAAAGCTTCTATAGTGTTTCAGCCAAGCCTCGGTCTAAGCACTTGAGGAGTGTTTCATCAGATAACGGCTACATTCGAATGGCGAAGAAAGAAAATGCCTTGGATCTGGCAAAGCTCATAGACAAAGGCGTCAGAGTAAAGCTCTCAGGAGGCAGGGAAGGTGAGACGCTGTCCTTAAGGCATGCTGTGCCATGTCACACGAAATATTTCCGTTTTATTGAGCAATCAGAGAATGTCACACTCAATCTCGAGCTATACTGACATTCATACATTGGCATGTAGTGGAGGGCGTCCTCAAAGGCTATGACCAGCTGCTCAATCTGGTGCTTGATGAGACAATAGAGTACGCCAGAGGTACTTACCCTTTGGGTGCAGGATGATGGCAAATCAGCCCCCCCTACTGTTCAGATCTGGGTCAGAACTATTGCTATTTGTCATCATGGAGCTTCCCTTTGCTATTCTCTGGGCTGCTGTCAGGCCTTTGCTGATCGAGAAGGTTGATGCTGCCGCAGATAAGGATGACATGCTAAAGACCACAGATGATACGCGACCCATGGGACTTGTTGTAAGACACCCCGCCTCATCGTGATGAGACTTTTGCTGCACCATGTATAACTATTATCTTGATCCAAGGATGGCATGCATGGTGGCAGAGCCTGCTCTCTGCTGCGTACTATACTAATTCCTGGAGACGCAGCAGCAGTGGTGCTATGGTCTGCACAGCTTTGCAAGCATGTCCCGGGTACAGAGCCGGTACACAAACCTGAGCACTGCTTGGTGTGATGCAGGTGTGCCGAGGCACAGCAGTGATGATGGTATCACCCACAGCTGGCACAGAGGAGCTAGCTCAGAACCCTTTTGCTGCTGAAGCCGAGTAGCCAAACAGCATACTTGTGGGAAGCATGATTGAGTAAGTCACAGGATGGTGTGGAACTGAGTGAGTGGAGATGGAAGGCCTATGCAAAGTGTTCTCTGTGCAGATGGCTCTATATTACGTTTCCTAGCGAGCCTGTGTCAGGTCAGGGGCAGACGAAGGATGGGTATCTACACAGCAAAGAAGCGTCTGTTCGCTCTACGAACGGTTTGGAGCAGTCCTTCCGTTACAAGCTGGTGCTGCTGATCTACTAGTGCTACTGGACCTTAAGCCGGAGCTGATGTGCCTGGAGATTCAGAGCTGAGGTCTGATAACCCTGTTGGTCAATGGCTTCTTGTCACAGGCCCCTTTGAGTTGGAATTACTGGCAGAGCAATGCACCTGTAAGCGATACATTATGCAATCTCGAGCTGCAGAGACGGCAAAAGACCACTCAGTGCTTGAAGTCTGATCCGCTCCCATATCGCCATGCATCCCCCAGTCGTTTCAACCGATATTGCCTCTTGGGGTCTGAGCCCTTTGCCATGCTGTCCAACACAGGCCGTCCCACCTGCAGTCACAAGTCGCTGTTGTATGTACAGGATGTTCCCATGCCCACGCCTCTCGGAAATGCCTGATGCAGTCCAGTGACCAATGTCAATCCACCGCTATGTCAGACAATTGCACTTCACCTCGGTGGTCTACAGCTACAGCAGTGGTTATGACTCACCTTGTCTAGGAGGGTGTAGCTCCCAAGGGCGGCAAAGTGCCTGGCCCAGTCCAGCATGGGCGGGATGCCCACATGCCCAAAGATCTGGGGCACAAAGCCCGGGTCGTCCAGCACCTGCCCAAACAGGGTTCTGCCCATTGGCCCAAATTGGACCACATCCTGCAGACCAGCAGCACTGCTTCAGTGGAAATGGCCATGCCTCACTGTATGAATAACTGGTGCAGGTGTTGCGCACAAAAATCCAGACTTTTGACTTGCAGCCCAATAATGCTGGCTCCATCATGCAGGGTAGTTGAAAGGCCACAAACTCTTGCTGAATGCACAGCATGAGCAAATGAACCACAGGCATGCATACCTGTAGAAACGGCTTCAGGACAGGGTCTCCAAGCCGCTGCATGGCTGCAAAGTTCTTTGCCAGAAGCTGCACAGCAGTTAGCACCGACTCAGATGACCTCAGAAATCACATGATTTGATGACTATACGCCACAGACATTGGGCACTGAACCATCCATGCACAGCCAAGCCTGCATCCACCATCTCCATTAAGAGATGACCGGCAATCTTCCTGCTGCAGAATGTGTATGTGAGATGCGCACCTGGTTGATAAAATTTGGATTGGGCTTCTCTCCCGGCCGCACGCTCATGGCGCGCTGCAGCATCCAGGCGCCGCTCAGCCCCGGGTTGTAGGCATTCACCAGCGCCAGCGACTCCTTGTCCAGTGCATCCGCCTGCACCAATGAACTTGACTTGCAAATTATGCTGATCAGACCTACCTCAGCTTCATGCTGCATGCTGACTGTCTGCTGGAGCACCCACGTGCATCGTGCATGTGCAACTAGATATAAGCACTCACATGCCATCAAGTGCTAGTCCAGCACATCTCCCTGTGTAGTACAGTGCGCCTTGCAGACACAACTGAGACCATGACACGCTGATGCATACGACAGGATTGAGTCTTGACCAGGGAAACCCCACAAAACAATCACCTCTAGGGCCTCGACAACAGCCTCGCGTAGGCGGTCCAGGTGGCGGGTCATTGCGCCAAAGCCTCCAAAGCTGAGCGGGCTCTGAATGCCGGAGGCGTCGCCAATCTGGAGTACCCTGTTCCATGCGGGCTTCAGAGGGCTCTGCACAGCACCCAAGCGGTATAGTTGTCAGTCAAAAGGCTACTGAGACAGCATGTCACTCCTCCAAACCCTGCTAAGGCACAAAACCTTGTGAAGGTGAAACAATTGGCAGAAAGGGGTAGATAGAGCGCTACCTGCCTGTAGGTCGGGAAGAAGCCGAAGAGGATTCGGAGTGGTTGTAAATTATCCAACTTGACGTTCTGATACTCGGGCATGAGCCTCCAGTAGTCTTCCAGCATGCTCTCCAAAGCCGGCCTGCGCAAGGCAAATTCTAACATGTGTGACAGAATGATCAGCCCATGGCATTGCAAGTAGTGAAAGGTCCAACAGCATGTGTGGCCTAACAGGGATGACACTGCAGAAGCGCAGGAGTTTCAGTATCTGATGGTTCAGATGCCAGGCTAATATACTGTCTGCGCATGCCGTTCCAATTGTTAGAGGGAGTCGTCCTTTTGCCGCACAGGTAGTACTTGCAAATGCTCGGACTATACGATGTTGTGGCTCATGAAAGGACAGTCACTGTGATGTCAGTAGTCTTCTACCAATGCAGAGACGCACAATCTGGGAGAGAAAGAGAGCAAGAGACGAGAGAAAACAAAGGTGTTGCACCTGCTAGGATCAGCGTCGATGTATGTGAAGAGGTAGGTGGTCCGGTCAGTGCTGCCGCTGCCCGAGGGGAAGGCTTCCCAGAAGTACTGCACATTGGGAATGGGAGCATCCGGCCCTTGTGTGGGCATATTGGTGTATATCACATCACCTGTGCAGGCACAACCCGGGTCACCAGAGTGGGGCAGGAGGTACAGGGCAAGAAGGTGTACATTGAGTCCCATCTAGAGCTCAGGTATATTCAGGAAGGCAAGGTCTGCATGACCCTTTCCCAGCAGGTGTAGGCAGCTGGTGTCAACATGACCGGCCTGTTCTTGGCTATGAGATTACTCAGCATGACTCCACCTCAGAACTCATGTGGTGCACTGACAGGCTCCAGCGGGCAACACGGGCAAGACGACGTGCATGTAAACTCTTGCCCATGCAAGATGCGTACAGAACGGCTTTGATTGGGCTGAGGCCTGCCTGTGCTGTTGTCTGTGAAGCCCCTACAGCAGGAGCCCACGACCAGGCACACGCCGTCCGGCCTCTGGCCCCAGCGTGCCTGGCGCACAATGGGCGAGAAGTTGCCCATGCAGTCTATGAGCAGGTGCCCGCTCACTCCAGGCTCTTCTGTATCCTCTGCATCACCAAAACGCTCCTGAGGACAGGATTAGCAGGCACTTTCGGCAGCTAAATATTTGATGCAGCTAAGCTGTCCGCCATGGGATCCTCACCTGTGAAGTTTTCAGATGGTGCAATTATATAGATGAGCTTCTATTGAGAGCCAGAAAGCAATGATCTAGCACTTATTTGCTGCTGAAGAACCAAAGACTTAAACTGTCAGGCTCACAAGGATACGCAAGATACCTGTGGAGGCAGGGCTGCTGGATGTTGAGGCGCCATTCCCCGCAGAGCCATTTCTGGAGGCGCTCTCAGGCAACACAAGGGAGACGCCATTGGGGTGGACCTTCACGCCCTCTGCAGCTGCGAACTCATAGACCCGCCCTCCAGCCTTTTCAAAGCGCTCCCTGACCTGCCAAGCACAGCATGTGACTATGTGCAGAAGCAGTCTGGTGGTCCTTTCATCATGCAAATAGGTATATACACCCTTCAGAATGCTAAAGCTCCCTATGACGAGTGAGCAAAGACCAGGCAAAAATGCGAAGCAGGCCTCAGGTGCTTACACTGCAGAGTGCAGATCGCCCAGTACCATCATGCCGCAAACATAGGAACAGCTGGTAAGTGCACTGGATGATGCCAGGGCATCCTTTCTGGCTGTAGAACTTTCTCGCTGTTGCAGAGATTCCGCTGTGAAGCAGCTGAACTCCCGTAACAGTTGGAGACCCACGCAGCAAAAAGAGATGCCCTGGCAACATGGTACGCAATTGCAGGGCCAGTGCTGTACCTTGGCGATGGCCTTGTCAGGGCGTACGCCCAGGTTGAGCACATCCCTGGTCCACACATCCTGCCCGCCATGGAAGCCAGCGCGCACCGGGTTGAACTCTATCCCAATGCACTCCTCGGCCTCCTCTCTTGTCAGAAGCCCCTCCCCTACCTGCATGCAGAGCACAGACCTCCTGCTGCTGGTCAGCTGGGAGAATGAAACTCCGTTCTGTCGCTTTGGGAAGCAGTCCAGACCTCATGGCAATCACAAGATGTCTGAGACTCTCAGCGTGACAATATCGGCCACTACACCACCTCCTTAACATAGCAGGAACTGCAGCTAGACCTACACATGAGGGCTGTCAACAGAGGATGAATGCGGCTCACCAGCTCATTGAGCTCCTTCCTGCTGATGTTCCACTCCTGCTCACGGCCCTTCAGAGGCCCTCGCTCCACGACAGCCACTCTGCAAACAACGCCAGTGTGAGCAGTGGAACCATAAGAGGAGACACCAAGGCCTCAAACGGTTGTCACAACTCGTCTTGTGCATGCCTTGAGCTGAGGCTGCATGCGAGCTGGAATTAAGGTGGCTGACAGGCTGCTCTGGGCATCCTGCGGGCCTCTATAGCTATCGCCCACAAAAAGTCACCTCACGGCATACATCAGGGTCAGCTATGGACAAGGCCTGTAGCCTGGAATGAGGAGCTATACAGTGAAGCTGTGAGAGATGATGGGCAGCGCTTATTCAGAGGCGGAAACACCTGAGGCCTTTGAGCTGCAAGGCGCATGCCAAGAAGATGCCCAGCGTGCCTCCACACATGACCACATCAAACTTTGCTGTGCCCCGAAGGGGCGTGGACACCTCTTGTACAAACTGTGGCGCCGGACCTCTCATCTGCATGAGCACTTGCAGCATCAAGGCACCATGCATGCTCAAGGTGAACAGGCTTGGCCATCCTGTACAAGTGTGCCCTGAGCAACAGCTGCATGCATAACAGGGGTGCTGCCATGTACTGTCTCAGGCAGTGCAGCCTGGGGCGTCCTCAGCTTCATGTTGAATTACAGTCGGAGTCAAAGTGGCTTGCACACAGCGATTATGCATGCAAGGGCCCCACGGGAGCTGTGAAGGTGGTGCGCAAAGTCCAATATGAGCTGAGGGGCGCACCTCAGCTGTTCTGAGCCGTTTCCAGGCCTCGTCTGCTTTCCTTAGAGCTGTGAGAGTTGTCCCACCTCCAGCTCCACCAGCTGCATATGATCCAGACACCATTTTCAGACTGCTGAACACTACTGCCTCGAGACTGGTAGGTCATGCAGGCCAATTTCACAAGAGGGTTCTGCCGTCATTTGGCACATGAGCTGTAAGCATGGCATTGCTCTCTGGAGTTCCTAGATCTCCAATGCATCCCCAATGCACAGCATGCCTTGAATGCCAATGTTACGGTTGCAAGACAGAGTGTTTGTGCCTTATACATCACACACAAAACGGCGTCATTGCCATAGAGTTCCCTAGTAAAGGGCAAATTCCTCCGCAACAGTCCAAATCGTCTCTGTTCAGCACTTATCTACATTCCCTACCTTGAGTGCTGTTGCTCTCCTCCATCATCTTGAACATCTCCTCTACCCTGCTGCTTGTCTGGGCGCCAGCAGTTGACATGGAGGCTTGACAGGAAGCAGCTCCCCTGAACGCATGTCCCTGCATCATTTGTCGAGGATTGAGGCGAAGCTAGTACTGTGACTCCATGCACACGCTATACATCACTGAATAGGAAAGCCTCTCTGGAATAGTCACCTTGTGCGACTGTCTCTGACGAAGCAGGACCACACTCTGTCTTGTTCCTTGTCTGAACGTCAGACAAGCGAACGAACGCATACTGCCATGCCTTCGTGACAATCTCTGTACGTTGCATAGTGTGCTGGTACATGTATGCGCCTGGCATGGCCACACCATCCTGCAAAGTAGGCCGGCTCGTGCAGGCCCAGTAGCGGCAACAGAATCAAAACGCTGTAGCGTTTTACCTTACTTTTCACGACCTTGGTAAGCCATGAAAATACGGGAACGAGGAGCTATATTGAGCACTTGCCATGTGACTTGCTGTCATGACGTCATCTCGCGAGGATGTCTGGTATGGATATGCACTGGCAGCATCTGACAGTAGTGAGTGGTGGGCGTGCAATACAGTCATATACGCAGCAATCATGCCTCGTGGTCACCAGCTAGTTGGGCGTCTCACTGCTAGGTACATCAGTGGCACCAGGGTACCTTGCCATGCTTTAGCAACAGGAAATTGCACGTGTGCAGTATGCTATCCAACATCCCTGAATGACAGCAGTAGATCATATCACGTTGCTTCACACGCATCAGTTGGCGTTTCGTCAAACGGAGGAGCGTGCACAGGGTCCAGATCGTGTGGATGCAGCGGCTGCAGGGCCGATACGTCTGGTGCGCGCGTTCGTCCCTCAGTCCCACTGCATCCGAATGCAGCAAGGAAGTCAAGGTCCCAGCGGCTTGAAAGTTGAGGGTGCACAGGTCTGGGAAGCCAAGGGGTCCTGAGCAGCACAGCCAGGACTGCTTTGGCAGCGAACTTCAGCTTTTCCAGCAACAGGCAATGGAAGACAGGCCCCCGTCATCATATGCGAGCCTTCTCAACTGTAAATGACTATCAGAGTCAGGTGTGGCTTCCTGTGTCCTCCATGCCTGCTGGCAACTGGGTGCATCATGGCTGGTCCTGCTTCCGGCTGATGTGCACCTGAGCCTGCACATGTGTGTGCAGCTTGACGCCATCAACGATGCCTTTGTGGAAGCACGAGATGAGATTGAGTACGCACAGGAGGTGCATATAGACTCGCACTCTTCCATGCACGTCCTGTATCAGATGTCTGCACTCTTTAACATTCCAGAGCGCCTTGGCCCAGGCCAGACTGCGTAGTCACACTCAGGCTCTTGTCATCTGATGTCCTGCTTCTGCTACACTTGGACGTGAAGGAGAATGATTGCCCTTTGCAAGGAGTCTGCCAGCAAGATTGGTAACCTTTCTCTAATCCTGCAGGACAGTGAGACAGTATACTTTGAGGAGGGCCTCAAGACAGCACAGACAGCTGTTGGGGACGCCCTGGGAAAGTACAATGCGCTGCTGGACAGCCTGAGCGAGGACAAGAGGGGCAAGCTACAGCGCTCGATGGGCATGAAGATGGAGCAGCTCAAGGTGAGAGGCTTCTCGTAGCCATAACAGCTTTTGTGGTACGTGCAACATATGTGAGCACCTTGGCCCTTTTTCAAGGCGCTGTTGAAAAGCCCTCGCTGAGTGTGAGGCAACAGATGGTGCAGACAAGTGTTTGTTGCATTGGGCTGCTTACAGCATGAGTCCTGCCTACTAATGGGTTGCTCTAGTGATGTGATCATTGCCCTGAAAGAAGTTTATACGCTGCCTGTTGTCATACACATGTCCTAATTAGCATATTACCTGCTTGCAGGCAGAGCTGCACACAGTGGAGCAGACGCATGCGTGATGAAGCGTCCTATATCTACCTGGTCGGTCAGTGCAAGCGAGATCATTGTATAGTAGGGCACATGCCAAATTCACCCACAGAGAGCTGCACCCACTCAACATGAAGGGATGTTTCAGGCAATGCCCTCTGTCTGTATAAATTGCTCCATCTAGGGCTCATTGGGAAGACGCTGCGTCATGATTAAGCAGCTGCAGTATGCAGCTCAGCTCCTCTCCCAGATGGCCCCTGCAATCAGTGCCAATGTAAGGACACCTGAGTAGCAAAGCACGCTTGCTCATCAGCTCTTATAACACATATGTCCACACATCAGTGCTGACCTACCCCTGGATACAGCATGAAGATGGACACACCATGAACTTGAGCAGTTTTCACTGTGCTAGAAAGTGGAATACGGTTATGGTATCGGAAGTGTATATTGATGCACATCAAGCAGCAGAGGACCAGGCCCTGATCTGCACCTGGAGACATCAGGTCAGCTAGGCTGAAGCGCTCATCGCCCGCATCCCCTATGCAGTCAAAGATGGCGTCCGCAGAGTCAAAGCTCTCCTTCTCAGTGTAGCGCGACTTGGTGACGATGCAGCGCATCCCCGCCGCCTTCGCAGCTTGCATGCCAATCACGCTGTCCTCAATCACCACACACCTGCACACAGTTCAAACTCAAGCTTCACCAGAGAAGAGAAATCCCAGGAACAGAGTGTGCTACGTGGTACACATTGCACTTGACTTGGCCAGAAAGAATCCTACAAGGAAAGTGTATGCCGTCTTTACTTGGTCTGAATCTGTGATGCTGAGCTGCAGGCATTGCCTTGCAGCATGTCAAAGGCCGCAGATGCCTCCTAAGTAGGCACCTTCGTCGCCAGTCAGCAGTGCACTGAGGTGTCCTTACTTGCTGGGGTCCACCTTCAGCTCAGAGGCTGCCAGGTTGTAGATGTCTGGGCTGGGCTTCTTCTTCTGGACAATGTCCCCGGCAAAGACGGGCATCTTGGAATCTACCTCCGGTCCAAGCAGCACACGCACAATGGTGCTGACCGCCCTCTCATTGGACGTGCTGCAGACGGCAACAGGCACTCCTGCCTCGATGGCCTCATCTGCACGAGCAGGATGAGGGGTAAGTCGACCCTCACGTCAGGGGTGCATGAGATGCGCTGTCTACTTGGATTGCTTGCCTTCAATTCTCAGGCCCAGAGCAGCATAATGACGCTGACTGCCCTCATTGGTGTGTTGCATAGTGCCACATGGCAGTCCTGCCTGACGGCCTCATCTGCGCAGCCAATGTGCGGAGTTCCTACCATGCACTGAATGGGAGTTTGCCTGTCTATAAGGTCTCGCTGGCATCCCCTAGTGTAGCAAAGAGTATAAGAAGGGTAGCATGAGGAGGGGGCGCACTGACAAGCCTCTTGACGCCGGGACGTAGAGGCATCATGCCATCTTCCACCATCTTCATGAACAGGTCGGTCTTTAGCAGGTGCAGCTCCTTGACCAGGGCCTGCTGCTGCTGACTGTCCGTCATGCTTTTGAAAGGTTCCTCGCTCTTGCGCTCCTGTGCAATGTCACAGCTGGCTTCTGTATTGTGTCCTCATGTTGCGGCTGGATGGATGCAGTAAGGGCTACATGTCAAGCGTATTGCCCCAGCCACACAACTCACTCGGCGACTGCATGCCATTGCATGAGCACTTACTTCTATGCGGGAGCGATGAAGCACGAGATGGAGGCACACTCACTGTGAAGTAGGCTGTCATCCTCTCCTTGCCACCTCCAGTCTCGAGCAGCCTGCCGTACAGCTCTAGGTCCCATTCATGATTGATTCCTGCACATGCATGCATTGCCATAAAGCAGCTAGTTTCAAAGCTGTATAGCCCTATACATGCCTCAAGCGCATTCGCTATAGTATCCAATGCTGAGAACGCAGCTGGCTGTAAACTCTGTGGAGCTGCAGCACCTTTTTGCTTGAAGGCCTCATTGAATGCAACTCGATGCCCATCCGGCTCCGTGTCCACCAGAACGCCATCGCAGTCGAAGAGCAGCGCATCGGGCCTATAACATCGCCGGTGTATGACGCATGTTGTGATGCCGTGTCTCCAATCACAGTACCGGCAACATATTCGGTGAAAGGATAGGCAAGGTGATGGCAAATCCAAAATGCCGTGCAGGCCCTCACCGCTGTTTGTCCTGGGCCTGTTCCCTGATAGCGCGAAGTGGTAGTCTATGAGCTCGCAGTTCCTGTTTGGAGCAGCGTCGAAAGCAAGACGAGATACTCAGGCTGTGAGGCCTTTTCAGCAGTGCTGCTGAGGCATTTCCTCGGTCATGCGGAGCTGGGGCGATCTTGATCGTGCAGCTGGCGCTCATGACTGGTGTGTAGTCCCAAAAGGGGCTGCTAAATTATATATAAAGCAAGATTTGTCTCTGTATTGCCAAAGCTTGCCACTCAGAGGAGCAATGTGCACGTGTGCCTCCACCTGAAAGCTGAAGATCGAACGCAAGAACGGATTGATAGAAGGGCAATCAATAATCCAGGTACGATATGATGGCTTCCTCCCGACCACTGGTCTCAGAGATCTCCGAAAGGGATTTCCGAAAGCGACCTTTCTTCCGAGAGCCTACTTTGGCCCACACCACTTGTCATTGCAGGGGGCCGAAAAGGTTGATCTTGTGGCGTCATCTTCACGCTGCTTGAAGTGTGATAGCGGGAAGGCAGAAAGGCGCGCTCTTGCGACCATTCAGCGCCCGGACGCCCGCGACTGCAGCGGTATCATCACCTCTTCGTCATTGGCCTGCAGAGGAGCTGCCCTACTCTCTTGGGTGTTGAGGAGGCACAGCACCATCTGTGGCAGTAATGGCCTTCTAGGCTTATAGAAATAAATAAAAATGGCGATCAGGCCCAGCAACCGAAGTCGGAGTTGACAGCTGACACCCTACTTGCTACACCGCGCGCAGCATCCTGTAGGCCACATCCCACCAGCGATGGGATCGCAGGCCTACCAGGACACAAGAACGATGGAGCCTTTGGCTCTCAATGATCAGGATATGGGACTGCCGCTCCAGGATTCGCTGGGACCCGAGCTGCTGCAGCTGCTTGACGATCTCGGCGGAGACGATGGATGGTGTGGTGGTGGGCAGGGCACCATAGGGACAGCCCTCGATACATCAGACCTGGAAAGGTCAGACGTTCTGATGGACGACGCGTCCGGCATTCCCATGCCAAAGGATCCGCAGAGGAATTTCAAGATGGAGCACAGCCCTCTCAGAGCAGACCAGCCCCAGACACCCTCAGTGGGGTTCGCGCTGCCATCCACAGCACAAAGAGCGCACACTATGGATGGGAGCTACTCCGGCAGCTACTCCGAGCTCTTGCCCCCGCAGTCAGCCTTCCAGCAGCAGCCCATGATGGCCCCTGTTGCTGCACCTCAAACTCCAGGACACAGGATGGTCACACAGAAGCCTAGGTCCATTCGCAGAGCTCGCAGCGGCCTGCCACCACACCTGCAGTCCAGGAGCAGCAGCGAGCCGCAGGAAGTCCTTAGGAGGGCAAACTCTGGGGGTGAGCTGCAGGAGACGCAGAAGCAGGCCTGCAAGCAAGTGCTCAGCAGCTCTCCCAAGTCCACGAGCACTGTCTTTCGCCCATTCCTGCCGCTGGCAGCTGTCGAGGTCCTGGCAGAGGTGCGCATCGGCTTCCTGTGTCCTGGCATACACCACATTCCTTGCAAGGCCTGTCCCAGCATGGTTTCAGTGATACATCAACATGAGGCACTTGTGGTCACGTCACCCACAGTAGATAGCTGTCTGTTGCAATATGAGATGTGATCCATGTTCGCTGTTGATCACACCATGGTGACTTAGATAGTTCTCATGCAGGACCCGAGCATGAGCGCAAATGGGAGGCGCATCAAGCGGCGTGGCTCAGGGCGCAGCGGCAACAGCGAGGAGCTGGAAGCATCACCCGCGGGCAGCGCGGAAGGCTCAGACCATGTGAAGGACCTGCTGGAGTCTCAGAAGAAGGTGTATGAGGTGGGTGGCACTCAGACTCTGCCTCGCCTGATCACCGTCTTTGTGAAATGGGTCTGAAATTGTGGCAATGGAGCATGCAGACACCTAGCTTGACGTCGTGATCTTGTTCTGCCCTCGGTCCTCCTTTGTGACACTTATAAACTTATTTTCTGGTGCCATGCATGTGTGATTCCATCAGTGATGCTATATCAAGAAATGCCTTTGGATGCTGTGAGAGTTCATGAGGTCTAAGACTGATTATAGCATACTGAGGGACCAGAATGCTTCTCAGGCAAAGCTGGAGGACTCTAGCACGCGAGTGAGCGACCTGGGCCGTCGGTTAGTGCAGTTACAGGTAGGTACTCACCCCTCAGAGCTGTGAAGCCAGCCATTGTGCTCATCACTATCCTCAAATAGCCTGGCTCATGTAGCACATTTCTACTTAAATCAACCAGGAGATTGTCCTCAGCAATCGGTCATTTGCGTATGGCGCAGCCACTAGGTTGAGCTGTAGCTCCTCGTGACCACTCCATGAAAGGCTAAGGGTGAAAGATGACGACGCAGATGGAGAAGCAAGTCCTGGAGGGTCATCTGCAGCAAGTCCTGGAGCAGCCGCTCTCAAAGAGCGGCAGCCCTGCAACCTCCCAGCAGGACTCCGCAGCGAAGAGGGAGACAAACAAGTCCCCTGACAGAGACCAGGTGCATTCCTGGAGTAGCCCCATTGCCGCAGTCTGTGTGAGGCTTGGACCGTTTTGCAGCAGTGAGCTCTGTACAGTGAGCAGTCTTCTGCCTGACTTGAGGAATCCATAGGATCTTCTGTTGCAGAAAACACATGATGAAGTTGGCTGGTCGCGCTAATACGAGCAGAAATGCTGTCAGGGATCACCTGTAGCGAATCAGGGTATCTGCGAAAGTATTCAAGAGCTACATGCATTTGTGCTGACAGGGTAAGTCTGCCTGTGCAGGGGTCGGGCAAGGAGGTTCCCAAGCTGTTCAACCCTGCAGAGGAGTACAATGACAAGGCTGTGCTGCTCGTGACGCTGGCCTCAAAGACTATCACGCTGACAGCAAAGGAGGTCACTGGAATGCCATGGCCGCAGTTTGTGCGCCTCATGAAGGTGAGATCCAGCATTGATGTCCCATGCCTGGCTGAGCAGTCAGCAAACGTGAATATTGCACTCCTCTCTCTTATCCTGGCAGACTCAGATGTTCCTGTCTGCAGCAGTGCCATCAGTGCTCTGCAGTCCACATTTGCTTGAGCTGCAGCTGCCTTGTAGCAGCTGCATGCATCTACTGTATAATGGAGCGCCAAGGGCATGAGGGTCTTAGGAATTTTAATTTTGGTGCAACCCAGTCAGCCATGTTTGTATGCGCACATCATGCTGAGGTGCTGTCTGCTCACGCAGAGGTACATCACTGAGATAGGCGCGCTGCTGCCCGAGGCCGAGGCGCAGCCGAAGAGCGCAGCGGCGCAGCGCGCAGAGCAGCTGGGGCGGGAGGCCATGTACATCGGCAGCTGCCTGGCAGCCGGCATCCCCCGCCACACGCGCACGCTGTACTGCCTGAAGCTGCAGGAGTCTGGGCCCGAGAACTCACGCGCGCCCCCGCAGCTCTGGATGGCCATCATGCTGCAGATGAATCTCTCTGCCACCCAGCGGGAGGTACACCCACCCCGCTTTCCACCCACCCCTGCCCTGATCAGGTGATTGTATCAGCAGGAGCAAGATCTGGGCTGTTGGCTTTCAGGCCTAGGAGCACATCCACAGGCTCAGGGACCGCTGGAAAGCTTGCAGCCCTTTGTCGAGGCTGCATCAGAGGACAATATCGCTGATTGGGCAGCAACATGACTCTCTGAAACGCTGCAGATGGTGTTGAACGTGTACTGCTGCTTGCAGGACGTGCTGAGGCGGCGGAAGCAGTTCCTGGTGGGCATGGCAGAGATCCTGCGCCGCCGGCGAGCCATTGTTGCAGGGCTGCAGGCGCTGCCCCACCCCGATCCCAGCGTTGCAGGTGTGTGTACTGTGAACGCACAGTGACATCCCTCCAATCAGTCAGTGGTCTGGCTCGTCTTGTCAGCTTAGATGCATACACACAGATGGCAGGTGAAGGACAGCAGACATGGATTGGCTGGACATGTTGAGCTGGCGCGAAATACCCATGCGTGCTGTGCAGGCCTGTCCAACAACTATCTGCGGGTGGGTGAGATGGCAGAGCGCATGAAGAACAACCTGGACAAAGACCACCAGCTTGTCAGGCGCTTTATCGGCGGCATTGTGCATCAGGTGATGCCCGTCACTGCACCATTCACCTTAACACAGCAATGCTGTTGCATGCGGGATAAAATTAGGATGTGCCAGTGGCATTGCCGTAAAGGGGGTTGGTGCCCTCTAGCCGTTCTGTGCAGCCTGCTTAGTATGCCAAATGGGTGCAGTGCTGTCAAAGCCTGCATGTGATGGGTATATTCACGTCACACCCCAGCTTTGTCATGTTTGAGGAGGTATATATACGCATACATATCAGCATTCACAACCCCGTCACAGCAATATCCTGGTCATATTGCGCCAGGAGTCTCAAAATTGTTGTAAGGCTGACACACTGGGCTATGTGTCCAGGTGTGGACGCCGCTGCAGTTTGCGAGGGCGCTGGTGCAGAGCTTCCCCTGGATGCCCGATCCGCTGTGCATTGCCAACTGCGTGGCCGAGCAGGCCCGAGAGCCTTCTGCCGAGGAGCTGCTCTCCAACAGGACCTCCTCCCTGGCCAGCACCAGCACAGCATCCCTCGCCAGCCTGTTTTCCAACGGCAGCAAGCCCGCTTCGCCAATGGTGCGGGACCTGAGCGCGCTTATGCCCTGGAAGCACCCCAGGCAGCCCGCTGGGCAGGCCATTGGGCTGGTGAACGGGCAGCAAAGGCAGATGCCTGGGCCGAAGGCGGAGAAGCCGGCGCATTGGGCGGGCCCCCCAATGGGGCAGCTGTCCGGGCAGTTGTCTGGGCAGATGGCTGCCCAGCCTGAGCCCTCCACCCCACCCAAGAGTCACTCAGCAATGACGCTGTCTGCGAGTGCTCCGCAGCTCTAGGCTTCCGCTCGCTAGCATTCACCCTGCAGTGCAAGGCCAGGAATGGCACGTCATCACATCACGGCCTGCCAAGGGACGTCCATGTGTTTGCTGGAGTGGAACGGTAAAAGAGGTGCCCTGGGCTTGGGGCATGACTACTGAGCAGCCCTGGGAGTCTCTGCATGACTTCCTGTAGCAGGCCACATGGAGCAGACCTCTGACAGCTGCTGCCTCCCCTGTATTCATGTCCACATCCCAGACTGACATGAAAGGCAGCCAGCAGGGTTTACGCAGGCAGCCTCGTTGCAGAGCTACATCAGGTGAACAAAACAGAGAACCCTGGAGGGAACATTGAGGAGTTGAGCGTGCTTATGCTCAAGTGCACAGGCGTGGCTGCTTTCCAGCAGGAGTGCTTGTTCTGTCCAGCAGCTGCAAGCGCTAGAATTCAGAGGTCCCATCACCAATTGTCTGATAGCATGATGTCATTGATGCATCACGCATGGCACTGCAATAGAAGAGAAGCAGACTTGTTCAGCTCAGCGCAAGGAGAGCGTCTACGGGAGTGGCTACAGATGCAACTTCAGCAGTCTCACATTGGCAACAGACTTCAGAGCACTTCAGTAACAACATAACTGCTATTCAAGCTGTTTAAGCTTACTGAGACAAGGTCCTTCCTATACTGCAAGGGCCAGATTGGGCTATCGAGCAACATGCAGCTAGGTTGGTGGCTGCATCTTGCTGATATCTCCCCAATGCCCTGCAGCAGTGCTCAATGGGAGGTCTTCAGCTCATAAGAGCCCGTAAGGCTTTCTCCAATGAAGACTACTACCTGATTTACCACAACATGATGCCCCATACATCCGTGCAAATAAGAATGAAAGGGGTTGAGTGACAGCAATGAGGTCTGACTGCGGGCATTGCCTGCTAGACGTTCAGTCCCTGTTGATTGTGACCATAATTAGACAGAAAGTAGAGTGATGTGTTGCCTTGGATTGGGAAGTACCTGAGAGGGTTGCAGCACATCGTGCAAGATGACTGATTCAAGACGGCTCTGCATGCAACAGATGAGGTCATGAGGGTCATGACAGCTGTCTGCTGACTGACAACACAGCTCCCCGGGACAAGCGCTGCGCATTCAGCAGGAATTCGTTTGAGAGCAAAGCAGCAGCAGCCAGGCGGTTATGGTCCTTGCAACACTGATCAGTTTGAGACGTGACAGATCCAGAGTGGGAGACTTGGCACATGCCAAGCACCTAAGTCTGCTTTGATGTACAGTTCAGTCACAGTCTGCTCTGGCTGGGCCCAGGTTTAGGTCTAGATACCTAGTTGTTTGGCAAGCGTTGTGAGGGGGTTTAGGGTTTGTACTGCAAGCCTTCCATCATGTGGGGTGAGTAGTCCTATTGAGTCTCGTCCTTACTTAGTGGCTTCTACATCCTGGGTGTGTGAGCGCAGAATAAGATGCCAGAACTTGTGAGAGCTGCACACGGTAACTTTATAGTCATGCATATGCTTGGCCATTTGCACATTGGTGATAAGTGAGCAGGTTGTAGTATCACGATCATCATGATTGCTCTGGGGCTTCATTGCTTGTGAGACGCAGACTGGATCAAAAGCACATCATATCATCTCAACACACACCAGAAAATGCCAAGGCTATGGTGTGCTTGGAAGAGCAAGGTGCTGACACTGCACTCCGCCTCATCAGGCAATCCCGGTATCTTGGATGGGCCCTTGAGCACGCTTGTTGCAAGTGCAGCCCCTAATCCTGACACAGCTTCAGACTAGTCTACAGCCTTCAGGCAGACAAGAGAAGAGCAGCTAATGAGTGGCCGGTGCCGCAAAAGCAGGCGGCTGAGGACGACTCTCTGACTCATGCAACATGGCCTTCACTGGTAGCAACGCTCCAAACGGCCTGGGCAACAGCCCAGTCAACAACAGCAGCAAGGCTTGGTATCAGGCAGGCAACGACAGCACTACCAGCAGGACGTCCCTCAGGCAGGAAGCTCAGGCCCCTCCTCAGAAGGGTCGGCAACGAGGAGGGCTCCACTGGCCATCATGGGTGATTCCCAGCATCTCAAACCTATTCACTACCTGTGTGGTGCGACCTGAGCTCTTTCTGCTGGCCAGGGCTTAGGACTTTGAAGCACAGCTCTGTGCTGCACCTTAAATCCTGAGGGCTTCATCACAAGGGCTGCTGAGAGCACTTCAAGCATTCTCATCTCTGCTGTCATGACACCATTTCAGATCGAGCGTACAAACACTATGTGTGCTGCAGTGGGTGATGTATGGCACTCCAGCGCTCCTCATGGTGGTAGCAGGCCTGTCTCTTGCAGTGCTTGGCGCTCCTGACGATGGCATGGCCCGGTAAGTCACCTCCTACTCTCCATGCCTTGAGCCGTCATGTCAGAGGCTCTGGATAGTCACAAGGTCACATAGGAAAGATTGGAGACCAGATCAGTCACGGCCTGGAGCAGGCAGGCATTGTGATGTGCTGATAAACGGAGATGTCTCTTGACATGCCTTTAAAATCTAACCTGATCGACATGATATGCTGCACTTGCAGGTGCTACAGGTCAGATGTCAAAGTCACAGGGCCGCACAGTCCAGCAGAGGAGCATGTGAACTATGAGATTGTGGCAGGGTATGTCAAGGTGAGCGCTGCTACAGATTGTCTTCAGGCTCATACAATTGCAGCAACGCAAGAGCTTCCAAGTGCCGCTCTTCTGGCGTGGGACTACGCATTCCACGCAATGATTGTGGCACTTGAATGCTCGAAGACATAGGATAGGCACTTGGAAAGTTAGTTGAGCGATACAGCCCCACACCAGTCACTGGAATGTGATGGGAACCATACCGGATGCGCCTTGCCGACATGCAGGCAACTGCTAGGTGCGGTGACGATCTGACCACTGTGCGCAGGGGCACTATGACATGACGGCACCTGCACCAAAATCAGGCCAGCACAGGATCACCCTTGCAGAGAAGACATTCATGCTCAGGGTAAGGCCAGTGACAGCTTCCTTCCATGTGGGTGCCGTTATTTTGCAGCAGGGCCCGACATGCAGTGCATTAGAGTGCACGCCCAAACTGAGCAAAAAGTTTATCGCGCAAGAGCCACGATAATCATCCTGCATGCACATAATGCAGACGTACTATGCTGCCGGCAATCTGACAAGCATGCATGAATCAAGGTGCAAGTGCGCTCAGCCCAAGCTGCCAACTCACTGAGCATTCATCTTTGCCTTTTACAGGATCTGTCGGCAGCGGGGCATGCGGCCGCAGTGCTGGGCGCCTTTGTGTGCGTGCTGGCCATCGTGTCCGCCCTGTCAGCGCTGGCCCTGCTGCTGCCGCTGGCCAAGTGGGGCGTCCTCATGGTGTTCCAGGCCAGCGTCCGCGAGGAGATGCCAAAGCATGCAAAGCGCGCCCTGGGCCCCTACCTGTGGCCCACAGCCTTCCTGAACATGTGCGCTGCTCCTCCTTTCAATCCGTCTTGGACAGCCATGCAGACAATGTTGTAGCAAGGGAGACGTCTATCACTGCATGATATCGACCCATGCTGGACCTGATGTGGCAGACCGCCCTGCTGAGGGCGTAGCCTTTCAGGACTCGCAATTGGGACTCCTTGGCGTAAGGGGGCTCTGAGCCTGCTCTATGCATAACTACTGTCAGTACACTGGACACTCTGGAATTTGATGCTGGCTGATCATGTGTGGTGCAGGATGCTGTTCCTGGCCATCCTGATCGCCTTCTACATTGTGGTGGCAGTGGGCGTTGCAGCAACCACAAACGCAGGGACTCAGCACGTCTATGCAGGCACCAGCTGGAAGTGCATCCCCCATCCTTCGTGGGCATGGTGGCTGGTGAGCAGCATGCTTAAAGCTGGGAAGCCAAGCTTGCTACTGAAGTCCTCACATGGCGACAACTGCTATGGGGTCTTGCTGGTGGCTGCAGCACTGTCACTGCAGTGCAGAAGAGACTGGCAAGACCGCATGGCATGTCAGCAGTTTGTGTACACATATACACCTGTATACACAGCTTGTGAGGCTCTTACACACTCACATTCGTGCAGGGCATCATAGCATCAGCAGGTTGGATAGTCCTGGGCGTTCTTGGCTGGCATGGTGAGGTTTCCTCTCTTGTACTCACCATAGCAACCCCAGCTGCTTCTGCGGACCTGCATTTGAGTTCATGGGCGCATTGACGGGAGATGTCACAGCAGCGTTGAGCCTATGCTGCCATAGTGCTGCTCAAAAGCTGTTGCGCCTGCTTATAGGATGGTGACGAGTAGAGGCTCACCGCCGGTAGGAAGAGCTGTACCGAAGCAGGCGTGCCTGGTGCAGAGGAGCGCGCCCAGATGCATGGCACAACAATGGCCACAGCTGAGCTGTCCATGCAGCGGATGTAGGGCATATGACGTCACATAGCGCGTCCTGAATGGCAGCTGCAAACATCTCACACTCCATTCTGCCTCGTCAACCCTGAATCAGCCTAGGCCTGGCGCAGGTGTTGAATGAACTTTTGCCATTGTCTTCCCACAAAGCCGCAGCAGATCCGCCGGATTGCCATGAAGCGTAGCAGCTTTTCCCTACCACACGCCGTTGAGCCTCGTGCTGCCTACGACAGCAATTCAAAGGAGGCAGCAGGATATCCTGAGCTGTACTTGGAATGGGAAGTAAAGCGGTCATGTGATTCCAAGAGCGCTTGCCGGCTTGGCAGCTTTACAGGGTGCTGTATATATCCTAACTCTAGTGAGATGTTGTAGTCTCAGCGGCACAGTAATATTCTCCGGCCTGCGTTAGAAAGCTTCAGCATGATACAAACAGCTTTGGAGCTTCATGCTCTCCATCTGAGTAACGTGCAGCTTGCGGTTGCAAAAGAAAGAGGAAGTTGCATGCCCTGTATGAGATACATATGCATGAGTCAAAGTTGACAACCCTGCGATCCAGTATGTTGCCTGACCTAGGAGCAGCCAATAAATCAATGTCAGAGTGTAGCAACCTGTATGCATAGGACTCTGGTGTGCTGTAGGAGAGTGGATTGCATTGCTGTATTATGTACATCATGTGTACTTAGATGGGGTACATCAGCTTCACACATGCCCACAAACAAGTGTGTAGATTTCTTCCATATAGGACACTGCAAATGAGTCAAGAGAGGTGCCAGGAATGCCTGAGCAGTGTTCAATGTCTGATGTGTGACAGAGGCGTAAGCTGAAGCTGTGAGAGCCCTGAAGCTTACGGTGGCTGTCAGGTCACATACCTCAAATTTCCCTTTACAGATGGATGCTTCAATCACAGACGTTGTAAGGAGACAGCTCTCAAATTGGCCTGATACCGACAACCTTGTGGTGTATCACACGCTGAGTTCCTAAGGTAGAGAAAGGACCGTTTCATGTGGCAGTCACAAAGGCACCATGTCTCAAGCCATAGGCAGCAGTGTACTAGACAGCCAAATTCCCTTTCAGCAGGGATGTGCCACAGGATATGTGGACTGCCTCTAGCACTCCTCAAGTAGCTCTACAGCAGTACAGTCTGCTCTCTAGATTGTTGGACCCTTATTGTGGAAAGGGTCACACATGACAGTCCTCACCACGAAAGACTACAACCCTCCTGCTGCAGTCACACACACCACAAACAACACACCTTCTCTCAGACAAGCATCCCCTCCCAAGTACCAAACGCTTACCTGCTCCTGTTGCTCTCTGCCTCTCTCGCTCTCTCCGTCACCTTCGTGTTGCCGCATTCCACCTGCACAGCTGCACACCCTCACCGGTGCGAGATGCTCAGATGCTTGAGAGGCACAATCCCCTCCTTTATGTCTCAAGCTGCCCTGCAGCAGCATGTGCAGTCACGGCGTTGGGGGTTGCACCTACCTGATCTGGACGCCACCTGGCTTCCCGGCTGCCAGCCTGGCATCCCTCTGTGCCTGCAGCACACCACAGGACAGCTATGGCGCTGTGACAGATAACAGACCCTTGGGAAGTGACCTACAATCTGGGGCCCTAAATTGGCGAGACCATAATTGGCGTGCACCAGGCAGCGGTGTCAGTTCTTGATGTAGACCTGAAGCTCGCCAAAGAAGCTGATGCAGGCATGCTATGCCATGCATGGACACAGTCAGCACAAGTCAAGGAAAGCTACAGCTTCAGGAGGTAGCTCATGACAGGCAAGTACACCTCCAGCTCCTGCCTTCGCTGGAGGTAGTGTGCCTGCCCTTGCAAGTCCTGCTTGTCGCCCTGCCACACGCAAGCGCAGTCAATCCCGACTCTCTGGCCAGCGCTCTATTTGCAACACCTGCTGAATGCAACAGAGGCGCAAGACACAAGATCTCAGTACTGTCGGCCTGTTGTCCAATCTTCAGTGCAGCTTCCTTGCATGCTGTCAGTGAAGAGCCGGATTCATGGTACTATGGTGTGTGGCGTTGCCACACTCTTGACAGGTACCCTGCAAAGGGACAGACAGGAGCCCTGTGTAGGGAATGCCCGACACCAGGGTCACCTGAACAGGCGCGGGACCCCCGGAGTCTACCCCAAGCCAGTCACCCACATCCCCGGCGCTCTGACTCATCTCCGCCTCTGCAGTGGCCGCCTTGCTGTCATTCCTCTCCACTGTATTGCCTTGCACGGCCCCATTCTGTGCCGCCACCGCCTGCAGCCCATTCAAAGCTACAGGTAAAAATCCAAGGCCCTGTTGCAGCATCAGGTTCAGGTGAAGTATGCGCTTGACGGAGGAGACAGTACAACAAGTTCTAGTGCAGCGTCTGCCACTGTACAAAATGCTTTGCAGAGTTTGATGAGCTGCCAGGCAGGTGCTGACAGATGCGCACCAAGCACGTAATTGCCATACAGGCAGCATCGTGCATCGCTGGTCAAACAGGACCTTTTTGCAATGCTCTGGTAGAATGACCATCCATGATGGGTGTAGATCACCTGGCCTGTCCTAGCATCAAGGCGCTCTATTTTGAGCTCAGGCGTGGCTGCCCTGCCCTGCTGTGACTTCTGCAAGCCTGGGTCATCATGCTGCTCTTGCTTTACTGTCACGCCCTTCGGGGCTGCGCTGCTCTGCTTATTGCCTGCCTGCGTTGCCGAGCTGTTGGCATCCGAGCCAGCTTTGGCGCTCGCATCTGTCATGCTCACATCGCCCCCAGCGCCTGCTGACTTGGCATTGTCAGCCACTGCTTCCTGCTTTATGGCCTGCCCAGTGGCAGCTTCCCCTCCTGTCTCTGCTGGCGCTGAGCTGGCTGGATGAGCACCAAAGCCATTCTGCTGGGCACGCTCCGCCTTGACAGCGACTGCAGCTGCTGCACCGCTCTTCGTCCTGCTCTCAACAATTCTCTTCTTCTCTGCAGGGCCCAGAGCCTCTGCTGGAGACTCGAGCTCCAGGGTCCGCTTGTGCGCTGCTGCAGGCTTGTCTCCGGCCTGCATTGCAGAAGGGCATGTCATTGTCCCAATGACGTCCTCTCACCTCTATCTGCCAGAGAGTGCAATGTTGTTAGACAGTCGAGAAGGACGGCCCTATGCAGTAGGAAGAGGGAGAAATATTCATGCTGGAAAACCGCACAGACTGCTCTGAAGATACGACTCCAGGATCCCACATGCAGACTCATCTTTCTGTCATCCCAGGCAGACAAGCAGACTACCAACAGAAGGCGGTGACCATGCCTTTGATGAAATACATACAGAAAGCGGCCAGACATTGGATTTCCCACAGCATTGACATATCACACTATATATGATGTACATACTGATGCTGTGGGAAATTCATATCGTCACCTCAGTCTGTATGCGTATCATTTCATGCAGACTGCTCTTACACCCACCACGCCAGATCGCATCAGCAGGATGTCTGCTTACCCCTGCTGCTTGCGTGATGGCCTTGGCAGCCTGCTGCGCGTCTGAGGCCTTCCGCAGCACGAACTGGGGCAGCTTGTCCGGCACCAGGTGCTTCACTGTGACGTCCATGCCGTCCTTGTAGGTGTTGTACATCATCACCTGTGCACCAGCACATGCACCCGCATCAGCAACCTCAGGCTCTCTTCCAGATATCCCGGTGAACAGCAGCAGCTGCTCCTGCTGCAATGACACCACCAGCTCGGATGTGAGCAATGTGAGCAGGCTGAGGCATGTTCTGGGACACAGCACAAACATGGTGCTGCCTGGAAGACATGTGGCCAAGAGACTGTGGTGGAGGCGTTATTCACGGACTTTGCAGGATTTCAGGCAGCACCTGCTGCTTGAACTCCTGGACGGGGGTGTTGAGGTTGACGCTGTTCTTCTGGCCCGCCACCTGCGGCTTCTTCTTGAGGCCCATGAAATAGAAGCACCTCCAGGGCCTCTCCGGGTGCGCCTCCTCCCGCGGCTCCATCACTGCCTTCGGCCATGGCCTACATGAGAGAAGCAAGTTTCGTGAAAACACCTCCAAGCAGATAGTAGTGCGATCATGTCTGCGGGAGACTGTAGCTCTGGTGACCCTGATTTGAGGGCTCTGGAGGTGTCAGGGCCTTACTACAAGAAGAAGAACGATACATTGGCAATTGATCTCATAGGAAGGCCTGTCCAGGACAAGACTGCATGCCTTACTTGATGCTTCTAGCCTGGATAATGACCCAGGCCACTGCAACACCAGCCCTGTGGGTCATAGGGCGGCCTACCTGACCAGGACGTAGGGCTCCACACGCATCACCAGCTGCCGCAGCCGGGAATGCACCCATCCATCCCATGTCCTGAAGTCCGCCTCTGTCGTGCCAGTCACCTCGATCTGCATGCCAAAGACGCCTTTGCACAGAAAGACTGCCTTAAATGCAATGATGACTTCACTTGGACCATCAGAGGGCTATTCAGGAATGTAACAGTGGCTGTAATCCTGCCTGAGCACCAAGTAAGCTTCCTGCAGCCTGCATGACAGATGACATCCCCAGAGCAGCTGCCTGTTACTGGGATGCAAAGGCCTACTTGCAATAGCACAGCACCTGCAGGATCCAGGCTTTGGCAAAACTACCCTTAGCCCCCTGTGCGCATCATGTGCAGATGCTCAGGCCAAGGAAAGTCTAGTGGCTGCAATCCTCTCATATGGTTGCCGGGAACCATACCTACTGCAGTCAGGTATGCGCCGCAGCGCCATATGAGGGAGCATTGTGGGTGAGGTGGGGCATGCTGGCCTCTACATGGGGGCTGCCAGAAGCCGTTTGAACGGGAGTGCAGTTCTGGAGTCCTACCTGGAGGTAGTTCTTGTAGGTTTTGAAGAAGTCGTAGGGCTCAAAGAGGCGCTGCCAGTTTGTCCTGCCCCCATCAGTCCTCTTGATCTCCTTGCACAGCTTGGTTGCGCCGACAAACTCCTCCTGCAGTCAGATAGGCACGCATATCTGATAGAGCACAGTTCTGTGAAGTAGTTTTGCCTCAAAAGCATGATGAGATATATGGATAGCTGGTAGTGCTGTCTGCACTGCCGTTCCTTAATGTGAGAGTATATGCTTCATAGAAACGCCAATGCCTCGAGCTGCAGCAGCTCAATACCTCTCACTACTACACATGCTCCTTAGAGAAGTGCCGGAAGGGACAAGGTCCCGGTTTCATTACTGAAACCCCAGAAGCTACAACGGCTGACAGGAAACCACTTCCAACATGCCCAGATAGGGAGGACTTGTGCTTCATGTGCTCAGACTCCCGACTGCAAACAGCCAGTGACACCCCGACAACAAGCACCCCTGCCGCAGAACACCATGCGGCAACACAAGTGCTCATACGGTGCATATCTACGCACCACAATTACATCGAGATGTGTCTCACCTGCATGGCCGTCAGGGTGCTCTGAGAGACGTTGTAGGAGGAGTTGGCGGCAGGGTAGCTGGGAGTGATGATGGGCATGAGGTGCGACCGGTCGCGGGGGTTGCTCTGCGGGTCCCACACCGGCAGGTTCATGGAGTCGAACTCGATGGGGCACAGGCGCACTGGGCAGGGCCAGTGCCACGCTGCAAACACCTGCACAGGCATTAAGGAGCTTTACTCTCTTGCTGGACCATCTGAGAGCTGTGAGGACTCTGTGCAGGCTGCACAGCTGCAAGCAGGATCCACCATCTGGCAAGCGGCTGCGCCAGACATCTTTGCCTCACAAGGGAGCTGAGGAGCTCGAGTGACATGCACAGATGTTTGACTCAACCTGGCATGCAAAAAGCAGGTCCTGCTTGCATGGCCCTGTCTTCGATGAAGGCTCCAGGGTCACCAACATGTGCTTTGAATGCTACACATCACAATGTACACCTCCCAGACGCTGACACCAGACTGCAGAGCTGGCAAGGGGACTGGCAAAAGACGCACAAGACATTGCTGTAGAACCTCAAGTGACAGAGCTGCACAATAAAGTGCGTCCTTGCGCCCATTGAGTAGTGTTCAGGATGTCTCGCATGGCAGGGTGTGTGTTTCAGGCCGGGTGCACGGGAAAGTGGCAGCTGCTCACCAGGAAGAACTTCTCCACAATCATGGAGGCGTTGGCTTTGGGGAACAGCTTGCAGGTGTAGGCCACCAGGATGGCCCAGTTCACCCCTCCCAGGAAGCCGACCACGTTAGAGTACACCCCGCGCCGCTCCGCCCACAGCTTGATCGTGCGCAGCGCTGTCCTGAAGGTGTCTATTGAGTCCACCTGCGAGCCGGTTATGATATGAGCTTTGCTTCTAAATTGCATTGGACTTCTGGCTTTCAGACAGCTTCCCCTGCTACCTCTGGTCCTCATATGCTGCATGTCCTTTCAACGCTTTAGTATGGCAATTCTGATAGGTGTCAAACGTGGTGCACTTTTGAGAGCCGCAGCCGGTGCATGACAATCTTCTTTCCGCCCACTTAACAAACCACGTGCATCACTGCTGGGCAAAACAGTTTGACTGGGCAAAGATCCTCCATGGGAAGTCTGACGTGAATTGACCCAGGCAGATCACACAGTGAACCAGCATGCCAGCACCCTAATGCTCTCACAAGAGAGATCTGCCATGCTCATGTGAAGGCCATGGCAAGCTGTGATGCTTCATTTGAAGAATGCGCAGCTATTGTGACAGTCACCTGGGTAAGGACTGTGTCGGTCACCCTGCAGCCGTTGAGGGAGCGCACGCTTTGCTCGTCAGCGTTCCTCAGCGTGGAGATGGCGCTCATGTTGAGGTCATCTGGTACGATTGCGTGCGCCAGGCGGGCGTACAGCAGATCGATGCTGATGCCCGCAAACTTCATCTTGATGACGGGCACGAAGGAGTCCACCACAGGATGCAGCTCTGTCACATCAGGCAGGTCCTGCACATGCCAGGAGACTTTCAGCCCATGCCAAGATAGACGTAACAGGCCTAGCCCAGTCCTCTGCCATGGCCGATCTGAGTACGTGATGGCATGACATGCTGTGTTCCCTGAGCTTGTTCATGCTGTCCTGGGCCCAGATATGTCTGGAGCCCAATACGAGGCCAATGAGCCAGACTTGTTATGGGAGCGCAGCACAGCCAGGTGACAAGCTACTCCAGAGTCGGGGGGTGGACGGGTTGAATGGAAAGATGAAGGAGTCACTCACAGAAAGCATCTTCTCAAGGCAGTGGTCCTCTGACCCGAAGAAGTGCTCCTCCCGGGACACATGCCGGGGCCCCACGCACAGCGTATCAATATCAGCACCTGCAAGCCACAGCAAGCATGAGCATGCCAGTTTGCACAGCTCCTCGCGACTCATGATAGCCAGCATGCGCCTCCGCGGCGCATAGTTATGCAAGAAGCAGCCGTGCACAGGCGCGCAAGACATGCTTGCAGGAGCAGTGCGTGAATGCTTACCAGCCTCAGCTGAGCTGACAGAGCTGGCCCACTGCAACACGGGAGTGGTGTCACTGAAGCCTACCTGGCCCATGCACCCCCAGGCGGTAGGATCCAAAGGTGAAGATCTTGGCGTTGGCTTCCACATCGCCAACATCGCTCATCCCATACAGGGCGCTGACCCGTTGTACCCAGAGCTTTGCCAGCTTGTCCAGGCGGCCCAGGACCTCCTCTCTCAGCACTGCCTCCTCCCGGCTCTCGTACAGGCCCAGCTCATGCAGACACTGCAGGGGCACACGACAGGTCTAGCCCTAGCCTTGTACTCAAGTCCGTTGGCGGTACTGCTTTGAACAGGTCATGCGCAGCCGAATGACGTGATAGGATGCCCAGCAGGACTCAGAAAGCATCTGCGCAAGGCTTTTGGCGCACAAAGTTAAGTCTATGGGCTCTGGGAGTGCATGTAAAGACGTGAGGGCATGTGCAAGCCTGTCATAGGTGCAAATGCACTGCTGTTGACAGAGTACACTCAGCTCATCCCTGCCATGTATCAACCAGGTAGGCAGTACTCAAACTGACTAGGTAGCTCAAAGCAGATATATACCTGCTTCAGGTCTTCGGTGTCTTGCTCCTCCTTTGCACTGGGAGGTGTCAAAGCCATCGGTGGCACAAATGGCTTGCTCATTTTGGACAACTTATTCAGGCCGGCATGTATTAGAATGAAGAGGCTGTAAGGCTGTTTGTTGCTCACGCCATCAGCGGCTTGTTAAACTCTGACGCAGCATCATGAGCCTCAAGGACCTCAGCCTCGAGGCTCGGCCATGAGGCCATGCAGCGAGGTGATACCGTCACTTATGGCTGCTCTTATGACCCAGAGTTGGCCAGAGCATGTGTTATACAAAGGCAACGCCGAGAGTCTCTGGAAATGATCAATTATGCAGCATGGCCTTTCCTGCAGAGAGCTTGCCTGTATAGGAATGCATGCACCCCATCTGGCAGATGGTCGCACTCGTGCAAGGAGAGTGCATACTCATACTGAATTGGGTTCGCACTGTAGCGTGCTCCTGCTGGCTGCCTTTCCGGTGCAGCCGTGGGCGTTTGCAGGTATCAGGCATTGTTGACAGAACCGCCAAGAGCTAGTTGTATACAATCTGGCCCTGTCCTTGCCGGAGTCTTGCAATGGCAGGCGAGAACGAGGACTATGATCTTCTGGAAGATGTTGGGGAGGAGGTGGACTACGACGACTACACTCTGGAAGACGAGGATCTTGGTAAGCTGTCCAGGCCCATCAGCGGACATGGCCTGAATACTTCCGCTCCGCCTTACCATGAGTGTTGAACAGACCATCCATGCCGCGTAGGTGATCTGCCTGAGGACACTGTTGATGCACTCCTGCCAGAGGACGGTGCAGCAGGTATGACAAGAGCCTTTCCTACATCCTTCGCAACGCTGCTCGATTTCGTACTGCCTCGAACCCTCTGAAGACTGTTTGTAAGAGCCGTGTAAGTTGTCTGTAGGGGGAGAGCCAAAGCCCGAAGCTGCACCGCCTGCTGCTGAAGAGGCTCCTACAAAGCCAAGGTATGCACCCAGCTTCCAGCTCTCGACTTTAGCAACGCAGTGCTTCACAACAGCCTTAGCCCCTGTACGATGACATGACAGAAAGCTCCCCTCTCCCTGCAGCACTGAGAGCAGCCAGCCGGCCTCTGCCGGTCCCACCACAGCCCCAGCTCAGAAGGAGGCACCCCAGCAGCAGCCACGAGCACAGCCAGGCAGCAGCAAGGGCCAGCAGAAGCCGGAGCAGCCCAAGAAGCAGGTCCCTGCTCAGAAGGCTGGCGTGAAGAAGCCTCAGGCCCAGAGACAAGGACCTGGAACTGGCCCTGGGAGAGGAAGGGGCGATCAGCAGAGGGGTAGAGGCTCTCAACAAAGCGGGCGCATGGGAGACCGTTCTGGCAGGGGCCGCGAGAATGGCAGGGAGCAGTTCCCCCCCAGCAGGCCTACCAGCAGACATGGCACACCTCCACTGTCTGGAGGTACAGCTCTTTCAGCGTCCTTGCAGGCCAAATCGTGTTGGCCTTCTGCTGACCTCCATGTTGACAGGAGTATCACTGTTGTGGCCCTCTCCTTATTGCGCAATGTAAAGGACACTGCAACCAAGCGTGCTCCCAATGCTCTCTTCACTAGCACTGACAATTCAGAGGCTTACTTGAAGAGCGGGACAGATACCTTACCAATCCCTGACAATGTCAGGTAGAATCATATGCTGAGGTGCATGCATCTGAGGGCCACTCCTGGTGTGCAGGTATGCAGATGCCCAATGCCAACATGGGAGGGCTACCCATGCCGCCTGCCATGATGATGTCTGGGCAGGGTCCGCGCCCGCATGGGCCCATAGGTGGGCCCCAGCACATGCAGGGCCCCTCCATGCAGCAGGGGATGCCGCGCGGCGCTCCTCCCCGCCCCATGCACCAGGTCAGCGCATCCATGATTTACCCGACTAGCACAAAGCTTGTACGCTCACAAGAACTGCTGGATGTCCATGGTACCCTCCCAAGCCATGTGTGCATGATCTATGAAGTCACCTGATGGGCCCATGGATGTGCTGCCCTTGAAGTCCATGCCCTGGAACCGCTGCAGGCAATCTCAGATGTAGCATGCGGCAGTCATTTGCATATCCAGGATGGCGCAGGATGTAATTGATGCATGGGCTGTGCAGGGCATGGAGAGAGGACAGCAGCCTCCGCCACCACCAATGCAGAATCAGCGGCCTCGAGAGCCTATTCGCTGGCAGCAACCGTCTATGGAGCCACAGCATGGGCCTCCACACCCCCACATGGAGCAGCGCCTGCATCAGCGCCAGCCGGACGGGCATATGGGCCCGCCACGTCAGCTCCACATGGAGCGCCAGCACCCGCATGAGGCCGCTGCCCGCATGCTGCCCAACAGCGCCCCGGCCCTGCCCTTCCCGCCCGGCATGGGGGACCTCCTGAAGCAGAGACTTGACATCGCCAATGCAGGTTTGTCCTTTCTCGACTGGCAGGCTATTTTCTGCTACTGCTGAAGGCCAGATATTTTGGCGCATCTAATTGACATTTTGTGGGGATTTTGGTCTCCTCTGACCGCAACCCTCAACATATGCAGGTGGTCCGCCTCCTAAACAGCAGCGGCTGCAGATGAATGGCAAGCAGCCATCTAAGGAGGGACTGCAGATGGCGCTTGGGATGGATCACATTCACCAGATGAGGTATGCCTTGACATAACACTCCTATGCATGGTGGTTCTGGTAGTGCAGGGTCGTCTGTTTGGGCTCTTCGTTCTGACACGTGCTGCGTGGAGCAATGGCAGAGGCTGGCACAGCCTGCCGCTGTCGGCCTCCGCTGTAGCGGCAGACAGACTTTTGCCAATCCCACGATGTGGGTGCTGATGTCTGGCATGTTTTGCAGGCCAGGACAGAGACCTCCCCCACACCAGGTTGGCAGCAGCCTGCAGGATCGCCTGAGTGCACCCCTGGGTGCCATGCGGGCTGCGCAGTGGCCCCCCGGGCAGGGCGGGCCTGCCCAGGGTGCCCTGATGCGGGCCGGCGAGTCAGCGGAGGAGCTCCGCATGAAGGAGGAGCGCCTGGAGCAGGAGCGCGCCGCGCAGCGCAAGAAGGAGGCAGAAGCCAAGCGCAAGGCTGAGGTGCGTTGCAAGATGTCTAGTGACAGAAGCGTTCTGCTTGCATGCACCTGATATGTGAGCGGGATGTGGTGTCATGCATCTGCTCACATGATAGGCACACTCAAGAGTGGTGCATTCCACACCATATCAGCAAGATGTGCAAGCCTGCATGACCTGATGATACATGTGATGGTTCATTCACTCTTAATGTGCCTGTATCCTGCCACAAGCTGAGACGCACTTGAAGCCATTCCAAGTACAGCAGCAGTTCCCAATCAGGCTCAACGATGGTGTGCAGGAATTGAAGGCGAAGCGCGCTGAGATGGCGCGGCTGCGCATCCAGCTGCAGCAGGCGGAGAACCGCAACATCAAGCTGGCGCAGGAGGCAGCCGAGCGCGAACGCAAGCGCCTGGAGGCCGAGGAGTTCGAGGCCATGAAACTGCGCGTGCTGCAGCTGGAGCGCCTCGTCACCGAGAAGGCCCTCGTTGATCCTGCTGCGGTGCGGCTCAGCAACTGCGTGCGGCCATATAGATATGTAGTCAAGGATGAGCTATTGGATTGTGCAATGGCTGCCTTTACCTAATAAGGCTGATGGGCTCAGCTGATCAATAGATATAGGGGTCACAGTCAATTACGTTGCTCCATGCTGGACAGCTTTGACGGGCATTCTGGCCCTTGCCCATGCTGTCTGCGCTGAGGCTTCGCAATTGCGGATGACCCACAGTTGTTCCCAATGATGGTGCAATCCTCTGACAAATTCTGTGCACCTGCTGATTCATTGTCTTGGCATGCAGGCTCAGCAGGCGTCTGCAGCTCTGCCGGCAGCCAAGGCAGCGGCCGCAGCGGCAGCCGCTGTGGCAGCTCCCACGCCCGCACTGCAGCCACAGCGGCTCTCAGACGCAGGCCTGCAGGTTGAGTTTGAGGAAGACCTGGATGAGGAGGAGGTGGTCCCAGTTGCTCTGCAGCCAAAGCAGGGCAGAGCAAAGGTGCTGCCAAGGGCAGCCCCTGCTGCTGAAGCAGTACCAAGGCCAAAGCTGAAGGTGCGCTATACTCTGCACAGCTTGCGTGGTGGCTTCCATGTGTGGTCCAGAACCACATTTCATGGTGGCTGTGCCAAGAACAACGCCTCTCACAATCAGGAAGGGCCATCGCATTGAGCAAGGACCTCTAGCAGCATTGATGGCGTTCTTGACGGTAATTGAGTATTGACAAAGGATGTGGCCTGTGCAGAGTGACGCCTTGCCCGAAGTGGTCAGACAACCAGAGAGGAAGAAGAGGAGTGCAAAGCCTCTCAGCATACAGGTACACATCCTCAGCACACCAAGCCTGCAGTATACATTCTACATGTACGCCTACCCTAGTACCCCCATAAACCTCATGATGACACCCTCAGTAGGCAGTACGCCCGAAAAAATTCATCCACCCAAGGAGTGCCTGTGCAAGGCGCCTGTTAAAGAGCTGGTCCTGACACAATGCACCCACCTTCAGAAGACATCATGACGTGGGGTCATGATTTTCATGGCTGCTCTTGCAGGAGAGGCTCTCTGTGCGGCGGGAGGCGAGCCAGGAGAGGCCGGAGCAGAGGAGGGCGCCCCTGGAGGCTGCCCCAGAGAAGAAGGCTGTGACGGACCTGAGGGACCTCCTGTCCAGAAACAAGCGCTCGCGGGACGGGGAGCGGGAGGGGGGACCCTCCCAGCCCAGCATCAAGTCTAGGATTAGTCGGGATTAGTGTCGTGCCTAGGTTGGCAGTGCCTCTGAGCTGCTCAGGTGCGCGCTTACTGGACGCTTGCGCATGTTTGCCCTCTTGCATCCGTTCTTGCTATTGACTGGATCATGTCTTGACAAGAGCATGGGACCTCATGTACATGCCTGTGCGGCTGCAGACGTCTGTTTTTCAGTGTATTTTCCATGCTTTATCCGAGGCAAGAAGCGAGCCTGTGGCAGTGCAGCTGCAGGCCAACCATGCATGCAAGTTGGAAAGAGCTGGCTGATGCGATGCAGGATCGAGAGAGGTGCCTGAAGCACATGTGCCGATGCCAGCTCTCGTGATTTCCTGATGCAGCTCAGAGGTGAGGTCTATGGTCTGGGGGTCCTGTGTGTAGCTCCTCAGTACGAGCGGCGCATGACTGTGTGGAGTTTGTGGGTTGTCATCTGTATATGGGACCGTCTTGCATGCCTGACCGTGTTGGTATTGCGCTGAGAACGACAGCGCAGGTACAAAGTAATGCAGAAATGAACGAGTGCACATTTCTGCGCCCCTGAATGGAGCTGCGGATGAAATGAGACATATGTGCGGCCTGTTGAGACAGTGCCACAATGTATTGCACCATTGCCAGAGATCTACAAAGTACAGGCTCTTAACAGCATCGGTCAGCCAGCACGGCCCTGAGTGACACCAATGAGTGTGGCAGCAATGCAGCTTTGCTGCTGTCAGTGTAATGCAGCGAATGGCATGAGAGGCGGCCAACGTGCAGCATTTTCAGGCACCTGAAAGCAGCCTGGCTCAGCCCCGCAAACTCTGCTCTGCCAGAATGAGGGCATGGCCTTAAATGTGATTGTAGCAATTTTGCTCGTGGGGCAGTCTCACTGCCAGGGCTTGATGGATGTATTGCTTTTGCCCTGAACTGTTTTCGTTGCTGTTGAATTGCTGCGGTTGACCCATGCCCTTGGCGAGGGTCAGCAATTGCTTTGGCTTACCTGTGTATTGCCTGCAATCTACTGACTGTATTTGCGGGGAAGAAAAAGCCTTTCTTTGCTAGTGTGCTATTGCAGCCTGTGCAGCTTCAGTGCAGTCGTCAGCTCGGCACATTTGCCAGAGCTTGGTGGCCGTACACATCTGCAAAATGCTGCAGTACTTGCAACGCCTCGACAGCAAAGCGTCTCTGGAGAGCTCAGCACAGAAGGGCAGGCTGTGTGCCCGACCAAAAGTGCACAGCCAGCAGCATCACTGAGCCCAAGCAAAGCAGCGCTTGACCCCAAGGTGCGCAGTGGATGCAGCCCAGGCTCTGCTTCTGTGGCCCTTCAGAAGCTCAGGGCATGATGACTCTCACCCACCAGGAATTGTCTGGAGAAGCTGTCAGCGCATGATGCAGCTCTCATATTGCGCAGCGTAGCGGGAAAGCAGAACAGATTTTGAGAATGGCAGAGCTGAAGAACAGAAATTGGATCAGGGTTGCTGCGTGTGCTCATGCCCGCATGATGCTGTATCTATCAGCTGGTGCCATCTAGCTAATGTTGAGGTGCTAGGTCTGCCCAGTGATTGCCTTGGTAGATGTCTGGAAGAGCAGGCATCTCATGATCACCACAACACTCCCACTCTGGAGGGGTGAGCTTCATATGCAGGTCAAGCAGGGAGATCATAATGCCGATGTCAGCACCACATGGCTTCTTGGCGACCTGTAAAGGCTTGAGATCTTATGATGTGTGTGACCACTGGTACAACACAGAGGTCAGTTGACTTGGCCATGCTTTGCACCAGCCTCAATATACCTTCATTTCCTCAGTGATTACAGACCTGATCTCACGAGCTCATCACCAATTGTCACATGCGCCTGCTCAGAGGCCTGTCACTGCTGCCTACCATCATGATACCACGGCAGTTGTGCAGACAAATGCACATCAGATAACATGTACATGTCTCACTCTCAGAAATGCTGATCCAGAAGTGAATGTCGACAGGCGTCTCATGCCCATCAAGCTTGTCTTACGTACACATTGTACTTCTGCACAAATATACTCTTAAGCCCCACTCACTACCAACTGCTTGCTGCTTGTTGCGACTTCCTGATCAGATGTGCAGACATCTCTGGACAGAAACAAAACCCTGCTATGAATTCATGAGGACAGTTCACTGCAATAGCGAGCCGTCGTATAGGCTCCTCCAAGATCACTATGGAGCAATAAAGTCTATAAACTTATTGGGACAAACCATGCATGCATAGATCAATGTCTTAAGGGAGAGCGGCCTATCCTGGTCATGCTCAGCTCTGAAGGGCGATTCTACATGTTCTCGCCCATGCGCAACAGGTCCCAGATCAGTCCTGCTGCAGCCACACAGGTGCTGCAGCGCATCAGGGGGGGCATCGCTCTGAGCCTGAATTCTCAGGACGTGCTGCACGCCCCCTGTCTAACAGTCAGGGGAGAGCACCTGCCAGTTCATAAGCAATGAGAGGCCTGCTGAGGGACGCTCCGAAAGCCAAGCTTGGCTTGGCGCACCTCTAGAGGACGCAAATCTCAATTGTCTAAACCGCACAATGTAGTCCTGAGGGGCACAGGACAACATTTGGGAGCCTACTCCGTCACAAACTTGCTGCTTGCTGATACCTGGAATGATCTGCAGCAGAAGTGACGGCAGGCTATGCAGGCACGCGGATCTGTCCTGGAAACCACAAATTGGCTCTAGGTGCTGAAGATCTGGCATGTGCTCTGACCAGCCTGGTAAGCTGCTCGCGGAAGTGCCTTTATTGGCAGGGCGTTCAGGCACAAAGGTCTCTCAAGTGAAAGGCAGCCTTCTCTGCATCCTGCACCTGGTATGTCTGATGCTTTGTGATGTCACCCATGAATGGGTGCTGATGATCTCCTCATGCATGCCCCGTGTGTCCAGGCTGGCTGAAGGGAATGGGCCAATCTGTGTAATTCCTGAGATGTGTCATTTGGCGCAGATGCGGTGCGGGTTGGTGCCGGCTGACATGCATGGGAGCGGCGGGGGGCCTGAGAGGGGGGCGCCTGCCTCAACAGGCATCGCAGCCCTGCTGTGCGCCAGCACCTTGAGCTCTCTTAGGCGTGTGGCCACCTCGTCCGGGGAGATGCACAGCCTGTACTCGAGCTGCTTCAGTGCAAAGAGCTCCAGCTCGTGCAGCTCTCCTGTAGACACTCCTCCAATCTACACATAAGCCTCTGCGTCAACCCTCTTCAGACTTGCGGTTGCTACTAGCAAACCCAACTTGACTGCAGAAAAGACTGCCCGGCGTCACCTGTCCTCGCACAAATCATGACCACAACAGGTGGATCCAGATTTGATGGACGCAAAGCAGGGAGCGCTGCCCAGAGGGATTCAAGAGCACCCATGCAGCGAAGAGAATTACCTTTGCCCAGTAGGGGTTGTTGAACACATTGTCATCCATCAATTTGGCGGCCAGGAGCACACTAGCCAGGTACATTCTGTGCGCATTGTGAGGACACAGCACGAAGCGCACGTCCCTCTGCACAGCACGTCAAAATGTCAAGTCCCGAGTGAGCTGTCTTGCTGCCCTGGTCATTTGTCTCATAAGTTTGCCTTGCAAAAACATATGCGCTTTCCGCCTCTGCAACTCGTACGCAGGTCTACACCCAGGCTTACACTGTGAATGTCAGGTGCTTTCAGGTACAAAGGTTCCATCCAGCTCAAGCGGTGCATGAATGCAGTACAAGCAACAGATGCTCAGATGCACTGGACAGCAGACGCAAATTACAGAACTCCATGAGAGCACTGCCATTCTGTGCATGGCATGTGGGGCTTCACCTTTGCTAGCCGCTGCATATAGGAATAAGCCATCACGCAGCAGATGTTGCTGCATTTGGAATACTTGCTGATCCGCATCACATAGTCTCCCATGCTGATCTGGGGAATCCTGTGGCCATGGAATGGTGAGATCGTCGGCTGTCCGCAATCCTCATTGTCCTGCAAGAGACACCCGCCATCGATATGCAGCGGAATGACAGTGATATATATACATGCGTGCTCCCAGATCACAAGGGAACCTTGTACAGGAAATCTTGTGAGAAGGCTGCTTGCAACCGCACACGCAGCTTACCACTTCGTCATATGTCGTGCCGTTGGTCTGCAACGTTCGCCCGAGCACGGTGCACAGGGTTCGCAGAAGCTCGCATGCCTCAACCTCCCCAACCTGCGTGTGAAAACAGAACCTCTCACAAAGTGCCTCGGTGAGCTGTGCCTCATTCTTGTCAGAATATTATTGGTGTGATCTGCGCTGCGGACTCCCCTGCATCTCGGTAGCGCAAAGTTTGGCTATCGAAGGGTTTTGGTCTGGCGTTGGCTTGGGGCAAAGATGCGCATCTACAAAGATGAGAGGGGATTGCATACCAAAGCAGGGAAGATCAGCGAGTCCTCAGCAACACTGCACGCTGTTCCGAGCGGCTGGGCAATGACAGCCTCCTCAGCCCTGATATGCTCCACTGGCGCTGCCGGAAGAGTGACGGGAATAGCCGCCGGCGCTCCGGATCCAGGCTTTACACCAGTGAGCCTCCCTATCACCGAAATGACCGATGCCGACATGTTACTGGCCTGCTTGCGCTCAGCTGCATTGCCCCTTCCTCCCGGCCGAAATACACCAGATCGTTCCGGCTGTCATGGTGTACTACCGTGATAGCCCTACCACGGACCCGGCCTTGCTGACATTCTGCAATAACTGATCACCATGTGTGGCCGATGTGTCTGCTGTGGCGAACTGTTGCAAATATTGGCAGATATGGGATAGGGCTTCTGTGCCCGACCTGGGACCCGAGATGACCAACCTCAATGTCAACCCCTGGCCCAAGATGCTTTCTCAGCCAAGGGGAATTCTTGGTGGCTGTGAAGTTGATCGGCCTGTGTTAAAGGCATGTGAGCATTCCGCAGGAGTCTGATGGGTAAGACTCATCAGTACTAGTGGTATAGTATAGACACCAGCGACACGCAGCTGATTGGCTTTTGGAACGGTCAAAGACTTGTCACATGAAAGGGGCAGCCCATCGCAGACTTGCAGCCGGAATACTTATGCCCAGGAAGCACTCACAACAACTTCAGGAAGGCAAAGTGACAATATATCAGATAGTATCCCAGCCTCCTTGGCAACAGCACTGCATCACTTTATGGGAGCTACCAGCAGACTGTATGGGGCGCACAAGCTCATTCCAGCAAGACCAATACGGGTTCACATTGTTCAGCGTTGCGTTACATTCATGAAGTTTGCACATGTGTCACATCCATAGACATCCGCAAACCGCATGCATGTGCACGCAGTATACAACCTGTTCCAGCCTTGCAAGGCTGAGCCCTCACTCCATCATGTCATCTGTACATGAACGACTATACGCCGCACCCACGCACCCACTCTCACCACCAGTGGAAAAGTACTTCGCAACACTGACTTGCAAAGTTTGTGCTGCAGCATGAACAGAGCGCTATACTTGCAAAGCCACAGCACTCCAAGCTATACCAGTTCGACATCTTGAAAGAAGAGTCTGCTAACTACTCTGCCCTCAGGGGCTTTTAACTGCTTCAAGACAGCCTACATGTGAGCCTTGCATGCTTGCAAGACTCTGAAGCATGTATGCCAGCTTTGTAGACAACAGTGAGAGTTTCTAAGCCTCTATCGTGGCCAGCCACATATGTTCAATGGTCCTGTACGAGCCATATCATGCGCGTTACTCGGGATGACAATTTGTCACTCTGTACTTCCAGTGACGACTCTTGCAGAGCCTATTTCTCATCCCTTCAGGGGTCTCACACATGACCGAGACGCAACTGCCGACATCTTACTTGAGCAATCCCCTCCTAGCAATCCTGAGACGGCTGCCCTTGGTGTTACCTATCAGTCTTCAACAGTGCTGCCAACAGAGACTCGCAGGCCAATCCTTACTGCAAATGAATGGGTGCTGCAATTCAGATAGGGACGAGCATCTTGCCCCCCTGCAAGATGGTGGCCACATGGCCGAGCCCTGAAATGGCCCAGTAAAGTAGGAAACCAGTAATCCGCCTGAAGGCACACCATGCACCCAACAACTGCACGCCAGCACAGGCAGGAAGGTGCCTGAGAGACGTGCTGAGCTGCCGGTGGAGTGCCTGATCTTCAATATCTCTTTTTGGGTGGCCCAGAGGGGACCCCTATGCATTTGACTTGAATGCCTGCTGCCAGCACTGATTGCTGCCAGTGGCGACGCTGTATGTATGCTCCTGAGCCCACCACAGAGGTTAGGCAATGCTGCAATGCTCATCATCAAATGTCCGGTGTTGTTGAGCAGCCACAGTCCTCTGTTCCACTCCATCGACAGGCGCGGACACAGTGCATCTGAACACCTTGCAATGCTCAAACACCCTGTGCCTTGCCGTGATGGACGGTGCAGGGTTCTGTGGCCCTCGAAGGAGTTCTGCTCTTCATAGGTTTGATTTGCACCCTCATGTTTCTGAGCCTTGTTGTAGGATGACAACCTTTCCTCGAAATCTCAATTCAGGAGCGGCTGCTTGTTTTGGTATTGGTGCAGATTCCATGGGGCTTGAAGGTGAGATATCTGCCGGCTCGGCGTTTAAGCAGCGGCGCGCAGGAGGCGGGCCGAGGTGCCAGTAAAGGCAGCGCGCTTGGACTGCGCGCAGCAGGCGCCGCGGCTGCGGGGTGGGCTGGGGGAGCCAAAGGAGGCTCCAGCCTTGACTTTGGCGACCAGGCGCATCTTGTCCATGGAGGTGATGCGGTAGCAGCCGTCGATCTTGAGGTCGGACAGCATGGGCAGGCGCAGCAGCGCGCTCACCGCGTCGTGCGTCAGCGCTGTTGCGCCGCACAGGGACAGCTTGAATGGCTTGGGCTGGGCACCTGCAGCATCAGCAGAGCCAGTATAAGAGCACTTTCTACACCTGAAATGCTGGATGACCCTGGCTGTGATGTCTGCATCATATCAACAAGCCCAAATCTGAGGGTGCATAGCCATGCAGAGCATGATACCACTGGCCATGGTTTCGACCTGCCATGCACATTTTCAGACTGTTGCGAAGAGGTGCCACAATCAGAACTGGCCTGTTCCCAATATTCAAGTGAGGGGCTGTGATGTTCACCTGGACGGGAGCTGCAGCGCTGGCAGATGGCGTCCACAAGAGCGCGCACGCCGTCATTGTCGATGTGGCTCTGGCTGGCGTGGTTGATAGCCGGCTGCTGGCTGTACAGGTAGGAGTTCAGGCGCAGCTCAGCCAGCGGCAGCATCCCTGCAGCACCAGTTAGTCTTCAGTCGGTACGTCATCAGCGCCATGCATGATGGTCAACCAGCTTTCTGACCATTGTGCTGATGGCCACATCACATACAAGGTCAGGTGCCTGATCTGCGTCATTGGCTCTGATGCTGTCAATACGCCTCCTGCAAATGTGTCTCTGAACTGGTCGGGCATCTAATGATTGTGCAGCATCTGGCATCTGACTACACATCTCCCAAGAAAAGCACATATTCATGACGGCATCTGACTACACATCTTCAAGAAAAGCACATTGCGGAGAATAGTGGCTCACCGAGGACATGCATGTGCTCGGGGGCCAGCGTCATGTTGCGGGGGATGAGCTCCAGGGTGTGCAGCTTGGGCGCAGCCAGCAGGCACAGCAGGGCCTCATTGACCGAGTCCGGGCACGAGGTGCTGTAGGAGACCTCCTCCATCTTGGGGCTGCATTGAAACATTCAAGCTTCAGCAAGCCATGTAGAAGCAAAGAGCCTCCCACAAGTGTGCAATCAAGATCTCCTTACTCATAAAGGTCCCACATCTCAAATTCAAGCAGAGGCTGCCTACTGTCGAGCACAGGAAGGTCTTTGGCGAAAACGTCACAGCACTGTGCCCATAGATGCGCTGAACGTCCAGCAGCTATGCAGCATGTATACAGCAGGCTAGTCTGGCAGGCATGTGTATCCCAGCATGGCCTCACCAGAAGGAGGAAGCCACCCTCAGCAGGGCAGGGGCGCCCTCATAGTGCAGCACCCGCAGGTTGGGGAGCCTGGCCAGCAGGTTGGCAGCAGCAATGGTGAGCTTGCAGCCCTTCATGCTCATGGTGTGCACGTTGGGAGCCTTGACGTTGGTGCCATTGTCGGACGCCTCCCAGCAGGCGGGCAGGGACTCCAGGTGGAGCTCCTCCAAATGAGGGCATGACGCCAGGAGCCCGCTGATGAAGCCTCCACAGACGCGAGGCAGGCAGGACAACCTTACGCTCTTCAGGTTGGGGGCGAAGAGCGCCAAGGTTGCCAAGCCAGCATCAGTGACCGTGGCTGTGTCCTGCATTTCACAACGGACGTTTTAGTTGGTGCCCATAGAAAGGGTATCTTGGGCCAGCAAACATGAAGAGGCAGCGTGCGCTCACCTTGACTTGCACAGAGAGGAGCTTTGCGCCATTGGCGCGGGCTGCCTCGACCAGCGTGACGTCGGTCACCCCCTCTCCGCACAGTACGAGGTGGGTGTAGCCCTGCAGAAGCTGGGCTGCGGACTGGAAAAGCGCCTCCTTTGCCTGTGCAGAGCTGTTCTTGAACTTCTTCTCGCTGTCTGTCAGCGCCCTGCCCTTGCGATTCTTCAGGCTGTCGAAACGAAGGATCCCCGAGTCAAGACGCCGCGCTACGTCGCGCCACTGCCGGCACACACCACACGCAGCCATGAGCGACAGAACTGCACTCTGCTCACTCTCACCATCGAAGAGATGGCCCGTGATCTCTTTGACCACGGCGTCCGGAAGGAAATGCATAAAGGGATGGCTTGAGATGCAAGCCCTGTAACCGGCAGTCCCTTAGCAGCCCTCCTTCGACAAAGCTGCAGACGCGCGCCAATGCAACCCCAAGGGCAAGTCCTGCCTTCTGAAAGTATGGATACGGCCCGAATGATTGCATCAGCGACACGCGCTTCAGGCTTGTGACGAATCAGATCTTCGTAGCATCCAGGTGTGAGTGATCTGAGGTACTGATCCGGCCCAAAAAGCCGCTCTGAGTGTTCGCGAACTCTCCTCCCTGCATTTGTCGTTGCGAATGACCAATATGCGTGCCTGTGCTGCATCACGCAGCGGTCAGAAAGGTTACTCTGCATCTATATGAGCAGGGACATGCCCTGGTACTGAGGCACTTCGATGAGTGTCAAGCTGATGACAAACGTACAGCTACGTGGCTTTCGTAGATGAATCACTTTCTCGAGGAGGACATGAGGACATCATTACAATGCCAAAACCAACTTCCCACTATCTGCTCTGATGGAAGCTTATTGTACACCTTGCACGGCTGTGTATGGCCTTGCAGTTCGCAGACACTCAGCACCTGCTGCACCTGCCCCCAGAAAAGTGCTTCTCTGTCACAGCATGTTGTGCTGCTGTGCCAGGCCGCAAAGCTCTACCACAGCGTCTCCCGTTGCAGTTCCTAGGGCAGGTTACAAGCAGCTGCTGCAGCAGTACAACTGACTGTCTAGACTAGGCATTCCTAGGGCTGACCACCGCCAGCCAGGCCTGCCTGCGGCTGCAGCTGCACAGGCTCGATCTCCTTGGTGACAGAGTAGCCCTCCTTGTCCTTGCCAATGAGGTTCTTCTCGCCCACGTAGTCGTCATCCTTGGGAGGAATGATCTCCACCACATCGGGCATGGGCTTCTTGGGCCCGCCCTTGCCTGCGTCATCTGCTCCCTTCATGATCCGCACCTGCACAGCACATGCATGACGCCTCAGACACAACACTCGACAAAACATGGCTATCTGCAAGTACAGACTTCTCCAAAATGCTCCCAGTCTGACCACTACCTCCTTGAGCAGGCAGTTCTAGACAGGATTACCAGGTTGCCAACACTATTCCCCAACAACACAGACGATGAACAAGACTCTCTGCAGTTCCAGAGACTATAACATGAGCAGCTCAAGGGCTCATCACCTTGATTCCCAGCACACCCTGGCGCAGCAGCACGTGGCGCACAGCCGAGTCGATGAAGTCGTTGACAGGCTGGCCGGAGGCAATCATGTAGCCGTCCTTGAACTTCATGGCCTTGGCACGCTGCGCGCGCAGCTTGCCGCTGACGATGACCTCGCAGCCCTTGGCGCCCGACTCCATGATGAACCGCAGCACACCGTAGCATGCTCTGCATCGCACCGCAATGTTGTCAAGATCCGGCAAAGAGGAGGAGACAGATCCATATATGTCTTTATAAGGCTCACAGGCCTCAGCAGTAGGGCGGGCTACATGCTCATAGGACCATGCAGGTTTACCCTCACTGCAACCATCATTCAGCTTTGTCTGCGCGCTGACAAGTAGGATGCCATGTGCTGGGTCTGCATCTTGTAATCTCTGCTTCATTATTTGTTTGAGCACGAGCAAAGACTGCGTTGCCATGGGGATCAATACCAAAAGGAGCATAGAGGTGTTCAAGGGCTGGCACAGGAGCGCACCTCCTGACTGCCAGGCCTCCCAGCAGCTTGTACCGCAGGGACTCTGCTTGTGCAATGGCACACAGGCCGCGGTTGTTGACCTTCTCTGCGTACAACTCCACAGAGCCGTCTGGGAACTTGAACCTCTTCTGCACCACGGATGTGAGCTCCCTGATTCTGCGTCCCTTCACACCTGCATGTTTTCATGACCTCTAAGTCTTCGTGGGACTGCATGCTAGGCTTGGACACACTTGTCATCTGCTCCCAGCACATTGCTCAGGATGTGTGTCTGCATGCACACTTGCACACTGTGGGCAGAAGTACATGAGCATAGCACAAAGACGAGGTCAGATCCGGATTTAAAGTTGTAAGATATCTACAAAGCAGCCGCAAGTGGCAAATGAAGGACAAAGATTTGCACAGGAGACGCACCAAGCACGTTCTGTGTCCTGGTGGCCCTGATGATGATCTCTGTCCGCATGGGAGTCACACGGACCTCCACGCCGGAGTATCCGTGCTCAGCCAGCTCTCTAGTGAGGAGCTCGTTGAGCTCGGCGTAGAACACTCCATCTGCTACGAACTGCAGGCAGGCACAAAAGTTCTGTTCAGACACAAGTCTTTGCTAGAGCTCGGGCAACACAGGTGTGGTCCGCAAACGGCACGAATAGTGTAGATAGCACATTGCACAAAGTCAAGAGGCTGCTGACGCACCTTCCTCTTCTTGCTGATGTTTGTTGTCATGCTGGGCAAGCTCTCAGCTGCTGCAGCGCTACTGCGTCACTGTAGGCCTTGTGGTGGAATTGATACCTTCCTAGTGATCCTGCCGGCTTACGATCCTCTCGAAATACTGCGGTAGGGCTTGGCTGGCAGCAATGCAGACCCAGCCGCAATGCGATGCCACAGGTGGAGCCTAAACAGGCAGCATGGCTGGCATCATACAAAGGGCGCCAAAGCCCCATAGCACAGCACGAATGCCTTTAACCGTCCAAGGATCCCTCATTTCCGCACCGTTGTGCACATTCCGGACGTCTGCCGACCCGAAAAGTCCTTAAGCTGCTGTCCTCTGTCTCTGGAACCCGTGAGAGCGCTGCATTCATTTGTGAGGTGAAGCGAAGTGTAACATCGGGAAAGCATTGCACTCCTGATGCTGGAGCAGATGATTCAGAGACAGTACTTAATGTGTAGCTAGTCAGATGGTGGCGCAGAAGGGCCGGATCATCCGGCTTGAGATCGAAAACTTTAAGAGCTACAGAGGGCACCAACAGATTGGACCCTTCTATGATTTCACAGCTGTGGTTGGAGCCAATGGCAGTGGCAAATCAAACCTCATGGACGCCATCAGCTTTGTTCTGGGCGTCAAAACAGCGCAGCTGCGGGGTTCCCTGAAGGAATTGCTCTACTCTGAGTCATCACAGGAGAGGCCTCAGCGGGGGTACGTCAAGCTCGTGTATGAGGACAACAGCGGCGATGAAGTCAATTTCACCCGTGTCATCATGCCCAGCGGAGCCTCCAGCGATGGGGCCTACCAGTCACAGTACCGCATTAATGACAAGACTGTCACCTGGGAGGCGTACAACAACAGGCTCAAGTCCTACGGCATACTCGTGCAAGCTAGGAACTTCCTCGTATTCCAGGTGAGCGTTACTCACCCCTTTTAAGTATTTATATGCAAAGTGGCTCTGACAGCTTGTTTCAGAGAGCTACCAAGCTCTTTAAGCCAGCACTGTGATTGCACGGAGTTACATGACAAGGCAGATGCAGGAAGCTAGTCTTCTCCTTGAAGGCTCCCAGATCGACATTGGCCATGTTTGCATACATGACGCTCTGCACACGCTTGCAGGGTGACATCGAGTCAGTAGCAGCGCTGTCCGCCAAGGACCTGACTGCCCTCATAGAGCAGGTCTCCGGCTCGGCAGCCTTCAAGAAGGAGTACGACAAGTGCGAGGTGAATGCCTTCCAGCATTCCTGGTGCTTCCTCGCTGGAGGACCTCCCGGCGCGCTGGCATTTAATGAGGCGGTGGCCCTGGTCAAGCAACAGATGCCTGCCGGACACACTATGCGCAAGACAATCTTTCCTGCTGACTGTACAGGGAGGGTGTACTGACATGCTCTCGCATGGCATGCAGGCTGAGAAGGGCGCGGCGGACGAGCAGATGAGCTTTGTGTTCTCCAAGAAGAAGGCGGTTGTGGCGGAGAAGCGCCAGAAGAAGGAGCAGAAGGAGGAGGCCGAGAAGCACATCCGCATGCAGAAGGAGCTGGTGAGGCCTGCACAGCACACTGACATGCAGACCTGCCTGCTCATAAGGGTGCTTTCTGCCGCAAGCTTGACACACAATAAAGCACTGTCTTGCACAGAGCAGAAAGGTGGTTCTGTTCAGCGAGTCCTGGGCCTGCCTTACCACATGAAGTCCCCTGACTGTGCAGACGTCCTGCATGCTTGGCCACCCTCTCTGTCCTGAGATTTAGCTCCTCACATGCATCAGGCAGCCGTGGCGCAAGACAGTAGAGGCGTTGGGGTGACATTGATCAGCAGCTGTGCGCATGGCCTGATGCATGCTGCTGCTGTGCAGGACGGCCTGAAAGCGCAGCACTTCCTGTGGCAGCTCTTCCACATAGAGAGGGACATCAAGGAGGCTGTTGACAGTGCAAAGGAGCAGAAAGAGCAGCTGAACGAGTCTGCCAAGGTGCTGTATGCCCAGGAGCAGCAGATCGAAGCCAAGAAGAAGATTGTGGCGGGCTTCCAGAAGGAGCGCCTGCTGCTTGAGCGGAAGCTCAAGAAGCGCAAGTCTGAGGCTGACAAGAAGGTATGACAGGGTGCATCTGCACCTGCCGTCCTGCACTAGCACATCACGTTTATCTCGTAGCTGGCTGAGCCCCTCTCATCGCATGATTCACTTGTTGCGTTGGTGCAGGTAGCCTTTCGTCATGCCCAGCGTTATAATCCGTGGATCTTGTACCGCAATAGGAAAAAGGCTGAAGACTCATGTGTGCTGCAGAGTCCAGATCTGGCAAAGGTGAAGGAGGAGCTTAGCAGGCTGCAGAAGCGCCTGAAGGCCGGGACGAAGCTGGTGGAGGAGAAGCAGAAGCTGCACAAGGAGCAGAGCCAGCTGTCGGCCAAGCTCCAGGCTGACCTGGAGAATGTCACTGACGGTAAGGGCATTGCGGATGCATTCTCGGGTGTGGAGCATAGCCAGCATAATCTCTGGATTTTCATGTATAGCTCTGCTGGTGAGGTTGGGCCTCTGATGGGACCCGCGGTATAAGCATACATGTGAAGGGCCCTGTTTGAGCAGTGTACATTCTGTCACCATGTGCTACATGAGGCTGAAAAGGGTGCAGCCAAGCGAGTCAGAGGTGATGGGCACTGACATCAGGCAAGGCTGTGACGTATCACGCAAACCTGCGACTCAGAGAGACCGCGCCTGCTGTGCAGCGCAAGCTCAGCTGGAGGAGGACATGAAGAAGGCGGCAGGGGAGGGGCAGGTGCACCTGGACGCGCAGCTGCAGGCGGAGTGGTACAAGATCCAGGAGGAGGCCAAGTCCAAGACCTCCAAGCTGCGCACAGACCACGAAGCCCTCAAGGCCACCCAGGCACGGCCCCCTACAGCCCGCCTTACCACCATGCCTACCTGCTTACAGCTCACAGTCTTATGAAGGTGCATGTGGCCATCTGCCCCAAGCGCAGTGTGATGTGCGGGCTGCCTGCGGTTGCACTGGATGCATCTCAACTCTACTGGTGGCCAGCAATGCACAGCAATGCGGCGCTCCCTAGTTCCCAAGTTCTATCTGCCACGTATGCAATTGGGTGTGTGTGTGTAGTGTGACAAGCCTGAGTACTGCACTGCACTGCACTGCACTGCACTGCACTGCACTGCACTGCACTGCACAGGAGAGAGCGAGACTCTGAAAGCGATTGGGTGCGTATATACAGTGTGGCAAGCCTGGGTATTGCACTGTGCAGGAGGCGGACAGCGAGGCTCTGAAGAACATAGAGGACACAGCACGAGACGTGACCGAGCGGGTGAAGCAGCTGGCGGCGGACCGGGAAGAGCTGGCGCAGTCGCGCGCCCAGACCGGCAGCGACCTGAGCGCTGCCAAGGAGAGCCTGGCTACCAAGAAGGCTGCCCTGGACCAGGCTATGGACAGTAACAGGCGCAACGGGTAAGAAGCCTTGCTTTGACCTCGTCACAGGGGCAAGCTCTGATTCCCCACAGAAATGTCTTTCCTGCAGTGTGTGAGTGAAGTCTGTCTGTCACGAATTGCACACGTGCATGGCAGCTGCCAAAAGAGCAGAGGCACACAAGCTTGTAAGTATGACGCCACTCTAGGGGCAGCTCTGCGACATGTACAGCGCAGCAGGACTCGTTGAAGGGAAGTGGAGTGCAAATGCGAATCTGCAGTAGCAGATGCTTCGTGAAGGTGATTGTAAGGAAATGTAGCACAGCGGCAGGCGCTGTGCATATTCTCTGACTCCCCTTCGCTCTGCAGGGCGCAGAGGGACTACCTAACGCAGAAGCTGGAGGAGGTGGACGCGCAGCTGCGCGAGGCCAAGGCGGACCGCAAGGAGAGTGAGCGTGACCGGCGCACCACCGAAGCCGTCGAGCAGCTCAAGCGTTTCTTCCCAGGTGACCTCTGCCTGCTGTGGGCTACACCTATCATGTGTCTGATTGTTGTCAGCAGCGCTGTGCAGATCATGTTGGCCACCCTGGACGGTGATGCATTGCCTTGGCAGATCCATACGGGAGTGCTGGTGCCTAAGCGAGTGCCTGTGAATTTGGACATCTGAATGAAAGAAGCCTAGAAGCTGCAGTGGTAGGGCATCTGGGGCTTAAATGCAATGACATCATCTAGGTCCAGTCTAGCAGAGCAAGATGCCCAAAGTGCTGCTGGACTAGGCGATGGGTCTTAAGCCTCTGTGACACTGCAGGGGTGTTTGGGCGTGCCACCGAGCTGGCCAAGGTGACTCAGCGCAAGTACAACCTGGCGATGGCAGTGGTCATGGGGAAGGACATGGACAGCGTGATCTGCGACACAGAGGCCACCGCCAAAGAGTGCATACACTGGCTGCGCCAGAACCAAGTCGCGCCCATGACCTTCTTCCCACTGGACACTGTTAGGGCCAAGGTGTGGCATCAAGGAACATCTGGCCCTGCAATACTGCTGAAGTTGCTCTTATGATATATGAGCGCCTCAGTCCCAGTACAGCATCCTGCCTGCACAACTTTAGAAGGTATACGTATGTACTCCACCGCCCAGGAATAGTGTGGGACGAATGTCAGTCCTGGCATTCCCGCAAGATGGCGTCTTTGTCACAAGACCTGTCTCTCACACATGCATTGACATCAGCTGTCTGCCCTGTGACACTGCGACGTTGCTGCTGCAGCCGGTGAATGAGCGCCTGCGGCTGCTGGGCGGGACGGCCAAGGTGGCGCTGGACCTGCTTGAGTATGACTCCCAGCTAGAGCGCGCTTTCATCACCATCTGCGGGTGCGTGCTGCCTAAAAAAGGGTTTAGGGTTGTCGTTGTCCCTCCAGAATACATACAACCTTCCAATCAGTCCTGGAATGGGACAGGGCATCTGTAAGGAACTTCTCACGCGATATGGCTTGTTGTATAAGCAGACAGCTGGGCCGCAGGTGCTACATAGAATGTTAGAAGGTTCTATGTCCTCTACATGCCCAACAGTGAGAGCATAATGCATGGGAAGGGTGGAAATGCCTAAAGTGGGTCCTGACACTTGTTGTGTACTGCCTGATCAGGAGCACCCTCGTCTGCGACAGCGTGCCTGAAGCCAAGCGCATAGCCTTCATGGGACCCGAGAGGCACAAGGTTGTGGCCCTGGACGGGACTCTCATAGGCAAGCAGGGCTTCATCACCGGAGGCATGTCCGGCAATGAGGCAGCTCGGGCATCCCGCTGGAATGACAGCGCTCTGGAAGGCCTCAAAAAGGTAAGGTTTTGGGTGGCCGCATCTGCAAGGTCTGCTGTGTGATGCTAGCATGCCTTTCAGAGAGAACGGGAAAGAGAGGCGTATGACTGCATCAGCCAGGAACTGCTTGACAGATAAATGCAGAGTCTGCCTGATTTACTTGATAGCATCTGTGGAAGGTGCTTGTAAGCTCCGCAGCAGCCGGGTGAGGACAGCTTTGTAGGATTACTGAAGCGGTGTCTGCCAGCACCCAAAATATATTGTGAGTCTGCTTTTGCAGGAGTACGCCAGGCTGTCAGCTGACCTGGAGAAGCTGCCTCCACAGCGGGAGGCCAAGCAAGCAGAGCAGCTGCTGGCCAGTGAGATTGCCGGCCTGGAGCGTGATATCCAGTTCAAGACGGCTGAGCTGCAAGGTGAGGTTTATCACCAACATCTGGCTTCTGTCAGCTGATGAAGGTCCCTGGCGTGATAGCCATAGTCCTCAGAGCAGGAGCATGGCACATTGTCGGAGCCTTCAAATTGACCTCTTAGACGTCAGAGTTGCTAGGGCAAAGTGAGACATTAACCCAATGCTTGTCTTGTTCCAGAGATGTCTTTGCTGGTCAATACTTGAAGGCAGCTTGACACGACTTGTGCATGCAGCTCTGGAGCAGAAGCTGGAGGCAGCTGGCAGCGAGGCAGAGGCGCTTCATAAGGAAGCCAACAGGAAGCTTCCAGGCGCTGGGAAGCTGAAGAGCGCCATCGCAGAGCGCGAGCGCAAGATGGCTGCACTGCAGACGCGCATCCACGAGATAGAGGACACAATCTTCGCTGCCTTCAGCAAGAAGGTAAACCTATGCTGGCTAATGGTGATATTTGTTGCATCCCTCAGAGTGGCTGTTCTGCATGGGCGGTGTGGTCCTGCCAGCTTGTGAGCAGGGCTATGTGCAAGGCTGGTGAGGTGCAGTGTGCAAATGTAGTATCTATGCCCTCTCCTGCAGCAACTGGCTTGGCTTTGGCTTACACACATTGTCAAGGACATACTGTGTATTAGGCGCCCCCAATGATCAACATGTTTTGTGCAGGTGGGCGTGGACAACATCAGGGAGCATATGGCACAGCACAGTGCAGCCACAGAGGACTTCAACCGCAGAAAGCTCAGTCTCGCCTCTCAGGTCTCCCTCCTTTATCTCATCGATGCCCTTACTACATTGGCACACCCCTCCCAAGGGCGCGGTGTTGACAGGAGACACACACTCTTGTCAATTCGTATGTGCCAATAAACTCGGACAAATGTAGGGCTATCTCTTCTTTGCAAGTGAGAAGTTATAAGCTGGCGTAAGAGTCACATACAGCTGTCAAGAGTTGTGATCTCCTCTGCAGGCAGCGAAGCTGAAGCACCAGCTGACCTACGAGCAGAGGCGGAACCTGAAGAAGGATGTGGAGGCAGCACAGGCAGACCTGAAGAAGATCCAGGACAACCTGGAGCGCCTGCAGGCTCAGGCTGATTCTGCTGCAGAGGCCTCAGCTGCTCTTGAAGATGAGCTGTCTGCTGAGGTAGGAATCCACTCGACCCTGCTGCAGGGGCACTTACTGCTCTGCAGACGGAATGTGTGCTGTGGGCGGAGACATGTTGCAATCTCTCTGAAGTGGCTATACCTCTCTACTGTGCCTAGGCCATTGGAAGTAACTACTGGCTAAATGATTATAGTGCTAGGGGAGGTTTGTGGACCTTGACACATGCCATGTGATGGCGCTGGTCTGCTGCTAGCTTAGGGCAGGGGATGGACAAGCTGACACATGCTGGAGTACACCCTGTGACTGGTTCAGACAGACGATACTGATGTCCGTGGTATGTAATTTGCAGAGGGAGAGGATGGATGAGCTGAAGGCCAAGGCAGAGGAGGTGGAGGCCGAGGTTAAGGTCCTCAAGAAGGAAGCTGCCAGGCAGCTGGCGAGCGGGAGCGAGCTCAAGAACACCGTGGCTGCCAACGAGGCGGCCGTCGAGGAGCTGCGCACCAAGCACGCAGACATCCTGGAGGCAGCTCAGATGCAGCAGGCATGCCTCTTCTGCAACAGCCCAAGCAATCTTGGCGTTTCTATCTAGCTCCAGATCAGCTCCATCTGCTGACGTATGCAGGGTCTATGGTCACACACAGATTTCTGCGGACAGCTTCCTGCACCTAGACGAGCTGGGCGTTGCAGCGGGGAGTAAGCTGAGGGATCTCTGTGTTGGTGCAGGTAGCGCTGCCACGGAAGGGGGACCGCATGCGCACTGAGGAGGACGAGGATGATGACATGGAAGATGACGAGGCTGCTGACGCAGCAGAGGAAGGTGTGGTTACTACCACTATCTACAGCAGTCATTAGGAAGGCTTCTCTGGCATGAGGCGGCACCAGCTGCAACGCTCACTCATCACAATCTCAAACTGACGCTGTATGTGCATGGCCCGCTCATCAAGCAGCTCATGTACTGCTGCCGGACAAAAATACCGTGCTCCAAATCTGCACAGCTTGTCATCGTTGCCAGGCTCTTGTACCAATGCTGTACAATCAGCATCTGATCAGATGCCCGGGTAGTGTGCAGTAGTCTTCAAGCACCAGGGACGGCCAGCATCCTGACACTGGCCTGTGCTTGTGCAGACGAGCAGCGCGCCAAGGCGCAGGGCAAGTTCAGGCTGGACTTCTCGGGGCTCAAGCGCCAGCACATGTCGGCGCGCCGCGGCAAGGAGCGCGAGGCCCTGGACTCGGACTACAAGACCGAGATCGAGGAGCGCGAGAAGGCGCTGTCCCGAGCCGCGCCCAACCTGAAAGCCCTGCAGCAGTTTGAGGCTGTCAAGGTAAGCATCCTTCCAATTCTTGAGGGCAGGCTCGTTTGCGCTCAGTGAGACCTGCAAAGATGTGGTTTCCAGACGGCCTTTCTACAAAGCTGAGCTGCCTTGTATATTCAGTCTGCGTCGGTCCCTTGGCAACTGGCATGTCGGCAAGGCAGAATGTTGTTCCTGCTGCCATGCGTGAGGCACGGCGGGACCACATCAACACGCGATGGTGCTTGAGCAGGCCCAGGAGAGGGAGAGGGAAGAGGAGCTGGAAGCCGCCAGGAAGCAGGCCAAGGCTGCGGCCCGGTCCTTCAACGCGGTGCGCCAGGAGCGCTTTGACGCCTTCACCGCCGCTTTCGAGCACATCGCTGCGGAGATTGACCCCATCTTCAAGGATCTCACCCGCAGCAGGTGAGGCTACCTGGCAGAATGCAGCATGTGCCCACACTGCTTTGACATTGTGTAGGGTGATAGAGTATGGAGCCCTCAGATCTCCATTCCCCAATTTAATGGTGGACCTCAGGCCTTCTGTGGCTGCAAGCTCTGAGCTGCAGCCTACATCTCAACATGCTGCAGTTGTGTGGCTTGAGCGCGGTAGCAGACATGAGAGTTGGCGCTCTGCTGTCATGCAGCGTGCATCCCATGGGCGGGACAGCATACCTCAGCCTGGAGAGCCCTGATGAGCCCTTCCTGCATGGCGTCAAGTTCACAGCGATGCCTCCCACCAAGCGCTTCCGCGACATGGAGCAGCTCTCTGGCGGAGAAAAGGTGACTCCAGCAGCAATGCCTCCCACTGCTATACCACATGAGTGCCACCTGTGCGCTGACAGTGTATCCTGTGCTTCGTCTTGCAGTGTATGCCTGTTGAACCTGCTCCATTTGAAACGATGATGCAAATGTGGTCGTGTGGTGCAAGCTCGCAGCATGTATGGTCTGAGTGCACAACAGCTTTGGTAGCAAATGTTTGAGAAGGAGCACATGTTCGCAGACCGTGGCTGCGCTTGCGCTACTGTTTGCCATCCACTCCTACCAGCCCTCGCCCTTCTTTGTACTGGATGAGATCGATGCGGCTCTGGACGCAACCAATGTGGCGCGGGTGGCAGAGTACATCCGAGAGAAGACGCGCCCAAAGGCAGACCAGCGCTTCCAGTCCATTGTCATCTCCCTGAAGGACAACTTCTACGAGCGCGCTGACGCGCTGGTGGGCGTGGCCAGGGATGTGGACCGCTGCTGCTCTGCCACCTACACCTTTGACCTCACGCGCTTCGAGACAGGCTAGGGGAGCATAACGTGTGCTGGCACATGCAAGTAGACACATGACAAGGGCCCTGAACAGTCTCTGTGAGTCCTTCAGTCCATTGTTATGTCCCTTGAGGATAATTTCAATGAGGGCGCTGATGCGCTTGTGGGCATGGCGATGGATGTGGACCGCTGCTGCTCAACCACCTATACCTTTGACCTCACGCGCAGGATAGGCAGCTTGGCAGCAGAGGAGGTATTCACCAATGCAAAGTTCAATATGATGTCTGTGACCCGTTCAGTCCACGGCCATGTCCCGGAGACTAGGGTTTATGAGCATGCTTGATCATATAGAGACCTGGCCTCAGTTATCTATGCGTTTTTGACAAGGCAGGAGGCATAGCTGCAGGTTGTATACACTGACAAGGAGTGCACCTAGTCAACCCTTGTCAAAGCTCCTACTGCAGCAACCCCTTCAAATGCAGTACAGTGGATGGAACTGGGTACCTAATATGCCATTTTGCAGATCTGGCAGCATGCGCGCATACAGCTGCAATATGTAAGATGTATGCCTTGTGGAAATGTCTCGTCATATCCTGGATTTTAGACCGTCTGCTATGGAGTGCGTAGATTCTTGCATTTTCCGGCCGTTGCCACATGCAAAAGACCCACTTCAACCCTTGTAACAGTCATCTGGACTCTTCAATGCTGACAGTGCTGGTCCAAGCTTGACGGCTTGCAAAACCCTGGTATGCCAATACAAGAGCTGTCACCAACTCTACTGAGCCTGAGTGGCAGGCAGCTCCTTGCCGTACACATCATATCGCAATCTGTACCGAACAAGGTCTGCTATGGTGATGCAGCGCAGCCTATGCTGCTTTGCAAACTCCAAAAGCTCCGGCGTCCTAGACATGGAGCCATCCTCTGGATTTACTACCTCACAGAGCACACCTGCATGAACGTTTTGGAATGAGGAAAACAGAGATGCTACAGACACTGCAGCTGAGAACACCAAAACATGCTCTTCGCATGAGACCATTATGGGCCTATCAAACAAAGGTAGGCCTTGCACATGTTGTCCCTATAGCTGTGCAGACACCAAAAGCATCCTTGCAGGAGCAGCAGAGGACGTCCAGGGACAATCACCTGCAGGCTGGCAGCCAGCGAGGCGTGCCAGGTCCACAGCAGCTTCTGTGTGGCCAGGCCTAGTCAACACCCCTCCTTCTCGGCACCTGCACCCGACACACTACCATGCATCAAGCACCGCCAGACCCCTGGATGAGAAGCCGATGACAGAGCGCAAGCCTGCTGCAAAACACCGCAAATGCTCACCTGCGTGAGGATGGCATGCTGTCAGCCACCATGGACGAGAGGCATTTGTTTGCAGACCGCTCATGCACATAAACAGATACCGCAGCTGCACTGAACAGCACCAGCACCCTGCAGCCTTGTCAGAGGCACAAAAGGGCAAAGCTGTACCTGAGAGGGCAGATGTGGCCGGGTCTGCGCAGCTGTGAGGGCTGCGTGGCGGGATCTGCTAGGATGCGCAGCGTGCGCGCCCGGTCTGAGGCCGAGATGCCCGTGCTTATGCCCTCCCGGGCATCCACTGTCACTGTGAACGCTGTGTACATGGCCTCCTCGTTCTCTGCAGAGTTTATCATGAGAGGCAGCTGCAATCTGTCCAGGGTGCTCCCCTCCATGCCCACACAGATGTAGCCGCTGCTGTGCTTTCTGATAAACTCCACATCAGCTGCCGTCACCTGTACGCATGTCTTTCGTGTCACCAAGGCAGTATTCGAGTAAGATTACCCGCAGCCTAGAGCTGCACATGAACAGTGCATAAACTCTGCATGCAAAGAGCATCATCACGCTCTTTGCCTATAGAAGGGCCTGCATGCGCAGATGATTAGGTGCCTTGATAGGGCCTTGAGGCGCTTGGTAAGAGGTGGTCACTGACCTTGTCTGCTGCCATTATGAGGTCTCCCTCATTTTCTCTGTCCTCATCGTCCAGCACCACGACCATGTTTCCTTGTCTGAGAGCCTCGAGGGCGCTCTCGATGCTGTCAAAGCCATGAGGTGGAAGGTCTAAAGCCTCTGATGAGGTGGGCAAAGAGCGCCTAGATGCTACAGCCGCATTCAAGACTTCTAAAGGCGGACTGGCTCCGTTTTCTGACAACCGCTGCTCTATCTCAGACACCACTGCCGCAGCGTACGTGCGGCACAAGCCTCTGCTCTTGCTAGGTGTATGGCTTCCAAATACATGCGGCAGGCAGGCAGGTTGTGCTGCTGATGGGCCGAAAAGTTGTCTCATCAACAGCCCGCCGGATGGCGTCATCAGTCCTGCTCACTTTGCTGGCTCACATAAGAAGTGATACTGCAGGCTGCTATATCACACTTGTAGAAGTACTCTCGACTATGCACTGTACGGGATGCACTGAAGGTGTAATTTTCTCTAACAAATGTAGTACATGTATATGGAGCGGTAAGCAGTGATGCAGTCGGTCGCCCTGCAAGAGCTCCACCAATCCTCCCGATCGCGTGATCGGTGACACAACTTGCGCAAGCGTTTGCATACAACGCCACCGGCCAGTTCTTGGAGCGATGTGCGAGGCGGGATGCGCCTAGGCAGCAATTGAGGGTACAATTACCAACTTCTACGTGCCCAACCCAGGAAGAAGGCAGTTCTTTCGACAGTGTCAGCAGATAAGTCGTGAGGGTGGTTACAGCCCAGTATATACTGTTCATACAATGCCGGTAACAGGGCTAACAACGTCAGAAAGGACAACATTTTGACAGGCGTGATACGATCGTATATGGTGTACATATCGCTCTGCTGATAGCTTACAAGTGAGAGCATGTGTTGGGATGATAGCTCACGGAAAGCGTCGTACAGCAGGCAAGGATGGCCACATAAGGCAAGTGATTGCCCCGAACTCCCATCAAACTCCAGATAACTGAGCTCATCCTGCCAGGAGGCTCATCAATGCCTGTTATCTGGACAGAGAAGGGCAAATTAGCCAATCGCCCTGCTTGGCACCGAAAGTTTTGTTCGCAAGCATCAGGAGCTCTACAGGCAGCCAGCAAAACTCTGCGGCATATAAAGGCTGCTGGAAGGTCAGCGACGGCCCTACAGTGCAGCAGGACGCATGAACAAGGCCTTGACTCATGGCTTCGCCTTGATTTCTCGCCCTGATAACGAAACACGAACCCTTTTTGACAGAATAGGGTATGATGTAATCGAAGTCTTGCATTGCATTGTCATGAATCTCGCCGGACATTGAGCCCTGCTGGATGGTGGATGCTGAGTCTTGGTGCAAGTACGGAAGACTCTGCATCCCAGCCCTTGGCGTCAGCTCCGCTCTTGCAACGCTGGCGTGTAAGCTCGGAACGGGTGACTGATATAGCGCTCAATGCAACGAGGAAATAGGGTGCCCCATCATCCCCTCGACTATGAAGCTTTTGCACTATCAGATATGCTGGGGCCAGCCTCAACGGCTGATTTCCCAGCCATAGGTAGCGAGGGGCTGTTCCCTCTCCCGATCCCACATCAGTCTTCTGGATGCACAGCCGATTTGGGGCGCAAGGGCCTCCAGGGCGCCAGAGCAAGCTCGTTCAGTCTTTCTCAGCCCAGCAACATGCGATCCAACCACCCTCAAGCCACCTTAGACTTCAGCAGCCTGCACCAGTCTGATAGAGACACTTTGCAGCCGATGCCTAGCCGATCCTTGCCAGAATATCTGACAAGGGACAAGATACGAGACCGTCAAGATTCTCCTCCAGACGGCGATTCACGCATCCACTTGAGCACCAAGGAGATCGTTAGGGAGCAGAACAGGCGGGCAGCAGCTCGCTTCAGGCAGAGGCAAAAGGTGAGTTCTTGCACCGTCTGTTATTTTAGTACAGCCTTAAAAGCCGTATACACCGAGCCCAATGGCCTCTCCGGTGCAAAGCGATGTTGCCGTAATGTGTCCATCGCCCGTTGCAGGACAAGCTGAGGGATTACGAGAAGCAGATACAGGAGCTCACCAGCAGGCTGAGCGCAGTAGAGAGAGAAAGGAGCAGTTACGAGCTCAAATGCGGGGAGATGGAGAAGGTACGGGTGACCCACCTCTGATGCCCATCCACCCACATGGGTCTAAAGCTGCCAGCCAGGCTCAAGACCGGCACTGTCAACGGGTTGAGCCGCACAAAGATTTTGCACAGAAAAGTATGTGGTGCTTGTGGGAATTTTTAACGTTCTGATTGGCCCCTATGATTCAGGTGGTGCGGGAGAGGATGCAGGCAATGTCAATACAGAAGGTGAGCAGGCCTACCTAGTGTATGACACGCTGCAAGCCATTGCATGAGGCAAAAAGGATGCCAACGGCGATCTGCAGGGGCAAGCCATCGTCTGCATTCATTGCAGCCCTCAGTTGCTGGCGCGTGCAGAGTGACACAGCCCAGTATCATCCAGGCTGGTGCAGTTCGCTGGTGCACTCACTCCTTGCACCTCAGTAAATGTTCAGGTATACTTGCTGTTCATTGCAAACAACTGCTGTGCAGCCTGTGGAGACTGACAATGAGGTGGCGAAGCGTGAGGCGCTGGTGGAGGCCCTCACCACCTTCTGCAACGTGGTGCGCAAGACCCGCCGCAACAGCTCTGAGGATCCCGAGCTCCTGAACTCTGCGGGCAAGCTCAGCATGGAGCACATCATCCCCATCTACCGGGTGAGCAGGCTGCTTCATAGCACGTGCAGGAACAGTATGTCCATCTCATGCATTCTGCAGCTGTATGCTCCTTGCGGAGCACTCTGCTCCGGCGTTCCTGCTGCCTACATCTTGTGCTTGACATTGGAGCGGCAAGATGTATAGAGCGGGACGTAGAGCAGAGATGCTCACCTGTGTACCGTGGAATGTTCACCATGCTTGACATCAGACGATGCAAGTCTTGGCCTGGTCTCATGGCGTGCCATCATACGCATTTGCAAAGAATCCGGGAGTGTGTACAGGTGATGGGGCAGCGCCTGGCTGACAGTGGCGTAGTCATCCCATGAAGATCTCATCAAGCAGGTCCTGTGCGCCAGTGTCTGATATCTGTGATGGGTGCCTATTCAGGAGTGCGCACAGGAGCTGGCGCGCTGCCTGTCGGAGGGTGGCGACCAGAATGGCACGGAGGCACACTTCCGGATACAGGAGATCATCTCAGCCAGGGTATGCCCCCAGTGCTGCAGAGACTCCTGAGCATCACTTTTACGCAGAGGATGTGCAGGCATGTGGAAGGTGTGCAGGCATGTGAAGGATGTAAACATGCCTTGTTTCACTTGGCACGTGTCTTGCCAGGGTGTGAGGTATTTTGTGCGTGCAGCGGAACCTGTTCCACCTTATGGGATGGCTGGACCCTCAGCTGTTCAGGCGGGCGGCGGCCATGCTGTACGGGGGCAGCTCCGAGGCCTCTCCTGAGCCCTACAAGGATGCTGGCAAGGATCACTGGCGCAAAGTTGTGGTGAGCATCTAAACCTGTATGGCGCCTCCTACAATAACAGCACTCGGCCAAGAGACTGCATTTACCTGCACATCTTGACCACTGCTTATGGCAAATCAGCTGAGGTTCTACAGCCTTGTGATCTCAGTCAGTGACCCCCCCTCTGCAGCTAGTTTGCTGGTGATACAAGTGCTGCATCTGCTAAGCCACCATCATGTCATGTGCAGGAAACAGTGAACTACTCCCAGCAGCAGAAGGAGGGCCTGCTGCTAGCGCAGGATCAGCTGTTCAGGCGCATGCATGAGGTGCTGGAGAAGCGGGAGGTCATTGTGAACACTCTCCAGACCAACTTCCCCTGTGCTGAGACCGAGCACAAGAACGCCCCCTTGTATGTCCAGGTAAGGCCTGCCCACATGCCCTAAATTGAACACAACAGTGCGTTGAGATTGCATTCATCTTGAACTGATCAGGTCATTGTCCTCAGCTTGACAATCAGACTTGTCCTGGCCATCCTATCTGTTGCTGGAGAAAGGTGCTTTCGTTGAGGACAGGTTGCATGAGCGTTCTTGGACTCATACAAAGCCGTGTCCTATCTTCTGAGGGTGCTGTGCAATGCAGGCATGCGAGGCAGCGGATGATCTCAAGGCAAACCTGGAGGAGGAGTATGTGGCTGTGCGGACTTTCATTGTGGAGTTCTGCAAGTGCATGGACTACATCCAGCATGCCAAGATGCTCGTCAGCGGATGTGAGCGCCTTTCAGACTTACTTCGCTTGCATTAAAATACGTGATGTGCCACGCATATACTGTAAGGAGTTCGTGAACAGCGCAGCACCCTTGATTTAGGGGTCTCTGGCAGTGGCCGCCAGGCTTTGCACCCCAACCGCTTGAGCATGTGACCTGGACTCATGAGAAGGGTTACCATTGTAGGCAGTGTCCCAGTGCTGCGCTGATGAGGTGTTCCTGTTGCAGATCCCTGGACACCAGACGTCCTGGTCATCACAGGCATTGTGCGAGAGTCGACCGGCTCGCCGCAGGAGGACTTCAAGCACGACAGCATCCTGCAGCAGCTGCCCGACTCCTCGCCCTTCAAGAACCTCTCCCATGGCCATGCCCTGGCATGACAGCTCCCCTCTGGCAGGCATGCTTCACTAGCGAGTGCCTAGGCTTGTCACACCCACTCCAATCCCAGTCCTTGCCTGCTTCACTAGCGAGTGCCTAGGGCTTCTCACACCCACCTCGAACCCAGTCCTGGGTGAGAAAAGTCGCAAATTTGTGTAGGTCTGAGAGTGGCTGCACTGAGGACGTGTGTCGGGTACACGGGTGTTCAACAAGGATGGTTAGGCCTTTTGACACCATCTCTGCACTTTCAGGCATGGCAGGGCGCATATTGTGCCTGTGCCAGCTGCCGCCTGCACAGAAATCTGTTGAAAACACCCTGATCTAACCCAACAGCCGTGACGTCACCCTTTTTACAATGGCGCGTGGCGCAGATGTGAGACCTTTTGGCATGCTCAGGCCCCATGTGCTGGTGGATAGTAGGCAGAGGTGCATTCCGCTCACACATTTCAATGCTGCACCTGGTGCAGCATTCTACCCAGAACATCCCAGAGACTCACCACCTGCCGCTCCCAGAGCAGGCTGTACAAAGCAAGGCTATATCAGGTGATGTGAGGCAGCGCTGGCAGCTGGCATCACTAGCCTTGCTTTGAAGGAGAGTAGTAACACCCAATGTGCTCTGTATCAACTGGCTCCTGAAGACTATCCCACCTCGACGTTGCAGCCCAATTAGGATATTGCTGGAATTAATTTCCCACTCCAAACCTTGCAGCCAAGCAGGAGCGGGCAGGAAGGTCATAAGGCAGGCAATGTGAGACATGTATGTGAGAGTACTGACTATCTAATGAATCATTCCTGCTGGATCCTTTCCCATTTGAGGGATGTGGCTGTCCAGCAAAGTGTCCAAGAGAGTCTCTCTTTGAACGGGGTCCTGCTTGGCCAACAGATCTGTGCCATGACTCACGGGCTGCTTTCTATGTGGAATCTGTGCTCGAAGCATAGCTTTGGGGCGATTCCAGCATGCACAATTTGCATTTTGCGGCTACCATCTCAGGGCACAATGTGCCTTTTTCTTGAGCCACCATCGATCTGGTGCATGTCTCATTGGAAGTCAAGGGAGAAGGGATAGCATGAGTGTTGCATCGACAAGACAGCAATGAAGAATGGCTAGCACCCGTTGGTTGCCTCCATCCTTGATTCGGGGACACAACCTCTGCAGCATCAAGGCATGAGAGATCTGCCACATCGAGTAGACACCTGGCTGCCAAGTGTCTGCCTTACACTAAGGGAGGACAATGCACTTGCCCATCATCATCATTGCACTTTTTGAAACGCAAAGGGATGCTTTGTGATGCTGCGCTGGTCTGTGATCTTATCGAGGATCTGTTGCATCATCATAGCATAAGATGGGGAATTGTAGGGGAAGCTTATTGAGATCCAGAATGTTCAGATCACCATTGCAACAGAGCAGTAGGCCCTTGCAAATGAGGCAGCATAGTTGAGAGGTCTTTGTGTCACTTGGGTCAAGATAAGAAGGTGACATGTCAGCACCGTTTTCCATTGAGATTTGGTTGAAGCTTGCTGCCAAAGAATTATGCGCATGCGGTCTCTTAGAAAAGGTCATGGCCCATTGCCATAGAGTACTGGGATTTGGTCTCATTTCAAATCAAAGTTAGAGTGTGCTGTGATGCTTATGAATCAAGCTCGTTGCTGATGAGTGTAACTTCTGATCAGAGTGAAAGCTTTTGCAAGGGTCATCCTGTCTCTGTGTACGTTGGGGATATGGATGCTGGACAAGATGCAAGCAGCACAACAGCCCTCGAGCTTGGTGAGCAGTGCTGTCTAATGTGCACCCAGTAAACCACGAAGTGACTGCTCCTTGAGCTCAGCCTAGCCAGCATAGAGCTGTAGCTCCTCTGAGATCTGTGATAGACGGCGTGGCATGGGAGGAAGGGCAACACGTAGGATGCAGACCACGCATTAGCCCTCCCTGACCATTGAACATGGCTACAGGGCGCTTTCATAAAGATATGGCTGCCCGAAAGCGGTATGGCATCGTACAAGAGCCAAGCAGTGAGACCCTCGAAATGGCGCAGTGTGACGCGTCTCTGGACGTCTATGCCGGCGCATAGCGATGACGCAAAGTGGATAATACTTGCAGATGCAGAGACCTTGCATGACCGAGGACTTCTTGCAAACGGGGTTTTCTGGGGCGTCTATGTCGGGAATTTTGTGGGCGTGAGAAGCTCGCATCATTCTGTGACGAAACCCACTCCTGCTGATGGTTCATCGCATGCAGCAGCGAGCTTCATGTCATGCCCTGACAAGGCTGATCTGCCTTTCGCTCGTGTAACGACGTATCCATGACTTGTTCAGCTGGCACTTCACAGCCCAGAAGATGACGTATAGGCTCTTCTGTACTCAATAGATGTCCAGCATGCATATACTGGCGGCTGCCGAGCAATGCTGTCAAGTCTCGCCTGTCACCCACGGCCAACAAGGAGGTTCTCAAACTGCCCACCCCACTCGCTTCTGCTGGCTCATCATGCTCTCAGTGACTTCCTAATCCATTCTGTGAGTATCAGCGAGCTGCTGAGAAGAGCTATGCTTGCAAAGGCACCAGCACACACGCGGGGAGGACCAGGGAGATAAGATATCGAGACATCCACTCCTGCACAGAAGCTCTCGCCTTCGCAATGAAATAGAGGTCAAACTCTAGCTTACTAAACGTGAATGGAGTTTTCAACTTAATTGATAGCCTCATGCACGCCCTGGACCCCATCTGGCGCCTGGAGACTTAGGTAGGGGAACCCGTGCTGCTCGTGGTATTTTGCACACCAAACGCTGTCTCAGAATAGCCTGCAAATTGGATATGTAATGAGGGAAATCCATAGCGAGTCGCATATTTTGGTGCGGGCCCTGCGGGCGTTGATTGACAAAACTTAAGTCGAGCCGAAAACGTAAGTTTAAGGGCCAGGCCAAGTCTTCAGGGGCGTAACCCTTTGCTGAGCGATTGCTTGGTCTGTCGCCTGCACCGCTTAGTTACAACACTTTGGGGACGTCCATTGCAGCTGTGCGCACGCGCAGGTCATGGTCTGTTTGCCTCACGCTGAGTGGATTGCTCCCTCTTTCCCCAGCGTGACGTGTATGGTGGAAGATTGACAGGGATAGGAGCATTCGCAGGAGGGTCAGCACCATTTCTGGCAGCCTTCTCGTACACGCCGTTTGTAGCAAAAGCCTGTACACAGGTCTGACCCGTCGCGATTACCTTGCAACAGGGTGTCAAGGCAGCGCCGCTCTTGAATGGTGGCCATGGAGGGCAGCAACCTGGAAGGGACTGTTGTGATGGGCGATGTGGGAAGGCAATGCGATCCGCAGCAGGAGAAGGCAGGCGGGGAAGCCCATGCAAATGCAGCTCCTGCTGGTAAAACAGCGAGCGCGTCCGAGGTGTCACCTCAGACTGTCCTAGCTGAGGCGAACGGCAACGGCAATGCTCATGAGCACTCAGATGAACCTCATCTGGGCGAGAATGGCCATGCAGAAGTCAGCAGGGACGTTGACCTGAAGCTCACAGGTGAATATCTCCACCTTGAGACAGATATGTCCCTGGCAGCCTTGTATAGGTGGCCAGCAGACACTCACAATGTTCTCATGTCGTCTGAGTTGTCATTATACACCTCAGGCACTCAGCTGCATCATGGAGGAACCGCATTACTTATACTAGCACCATGGTGTGGAATCCTTGGTCTTTTGTTGTTGGCTTTGCTGTCATAGCTGATGCACTGACAGGGACAGGGGCAGGTCAACAGCAGAGAGGGAGAGCCAAATCTGTGCAAGTGCAGTGTCCTTAGAGCGACGTCAGAGGGTCAAGCTGACCCCAGGATGTCTTTGCAGGTGATGGACATGTCGCAGCAAGCAAGGGAGGAGACTCAGCTTCTCCAGAGCGGGCAGCAGCAGCAAACGGCAATGGACACAGCTTTGCAGAGGGAGAGCAAGAGGAAGGGAGCGGGGATGAGGACCCTCAGGAGGAAGGAGGGGAGGAGACTGAGATCTCGGACTATGATGAGCCCACACACGATGGCGAGCCTGCCAGCAGCGGAGGCGCTGGCACTGGCTCTGGGCTGCGCCCCAGCTATGGCCGAAAGGTGCGCCTTGCCAGGACCTTGTTAGACCTGGGTTGACATGGAGGCAGAGAGGACGACATGCATTCAGAGGCTGGGCCTTTGCTTCAGCTTGGACGCTGCCTGACTGCTTTTGTCTGCTTATCACTGCTCAGTGCATCTGTGTCACTCAAGCTCAGCTGCTCCTCACCTGAGTTAGCAGGAGACAAATGCCATGCTGCTGAATGCGTCGCAATGGACTGCAGAGTGCGCTGGAGGCGCGCAGCAAGATAGGAGTCAAGCCGACGCGGAAGTATGTGCGGAAGAAGAGCGTCCAGGCAGGGAGCGAGCCACCTGCAGAGGCAGGGGAAGCTGGGCAGGAGCGGCAGGTGCCGCCCATGAATGGCTTGGAGTCTGCTCACAGCGGGAGCGGACTGGACGGCTCTAGCCCAGGTAACAAGGCCATACATATGTATGTAACATGTAGGGTTTCTTGCTTAGCAAGACAACTGAGATACGTGAGGCTGGTCTTCAAGAAAGTCTTGCTCATCAAGAAGTACATTGCCCCAGTCCCCGCCGACACGCAGCAGGTTGCCTCTGTCCATTAGAGGGTGGCCTGTGTTAAGCAAGGAGAGATGCAGCAATGCTGGTACAAGCCTTCTGGGAGGCTGCTGCAGCTCACTGTACTGAGCTGATGTGGCTGTCGACAGGGAGCCGGACGCCCTCATACTTCCCTAGCGGCAAGCGCAGAGGGCGACCTCCAGGCAGCAAGAACTCGCATCCGCCGCGGCGGGGCAGGGGCCGTGGGCGCGGCCGGGGCCGAGGCGCTCGGGGCGGGCGTGGGCGCTGGAGCAACCGCAAGCGCGCTCGCTCGGAGGAGGACGAGCCCGAGGACTTTGCTGAGGAGGATTCGGGGTTGCAGGCAGAGATTTCACCAGTGCCTAGCTACTACCGTGACCAGGTACAGGATCAGTGCTGTCAACCTGCACCCTTGCTACATCAGCTGTGCAATTCTACAGGGTAGTGGTGCTGCTCTGATACAGCTGCTGGTTGCCTGGCAAGACTTCCATCCTACGATGGGGACACTCTTCAGGCATTTGACAGGGGTGGTGGGGCGTTTCAGCGAGAAGCATCTGACATGGCTCCCCTACAGGTGGTGCCTGGGAGCAGCGTGAGGTGGTAAAGTTATGATTGTGCAGGATATGGAGATGGACAAGCTGTACGGGTGCGAGAAATGCGACTTTGAGGCGAGCGGCTGCGAGGACTGCCGGGGCAATTCCATCTTTGAGCGGCCCAAGGCGGTGCGCTGGAAGCCTGAGGGCGCGCGCCTGCAGACCAGCGTTCCCTCCGCACCCACATTCTACCCCACGGCTGAGGAGTTCCAGGACCCTGTGGCCTACATAGACAAAATCCGGCCAGAGGGCGAGAAGTGAGTCTCTAACTCTTGTGATCGACTGGCTTTTCAAATCTGCACATGTGATTGCCTCCTTATGTAGTGGTGAGGAGCCAGTGACCCGACCTTATCAGCCTGTGCAGAGCCACTGTCACATGTGGATTCCTCATCTGGCGTGTCTCGCTTGCATTGCATTGTGAGGACTGGGAACTGTCTTCTAGGGCAGAGACTCTCTGCACTATAGGGTGATTGAGTCTTCTGGGTGGCAGCTGAATTCTGACGAGACATCCTCTTCTGTGCAGGGCTGGCATTGCATGCATTGTCCCACCAGATGGCTGGGAGCCTCCTTTTGCTTTGGAGAGGGGGACAAACGGGCAGAGCGCTGAAAGCTTCAAGTTCATGATCCGCAAGCAGCTGACATCCCACCTGTGCATGCGTGTTGCCAACACTGGCAAGGCCACCAGGCGTGCCCCGTCAAGGTAAGCTATCACTGTCTGCGTAGGGCTACCAAATCTTTGTTTGACGTGCTACTGTAGTATGCTTCAAGTGAACTCTTCGCTGCCATGAAGCTGACCGTCTTACTCTGCTGCAACTGGCCAGATTCATGGCAGCATGCGGACATTTTACCTGGTCATGCTGAGGCTTGGGCATCGTGTAGGAGGATTGTGGATATTGCTTTACTGCTTATGTCACCTGAGATCACAAATGTGAAGCCAAACCCAGATGCTGAAGTCGCCTGGGATGCTGGCGCAGGTATGACAGGGGGACAGGGGACCAGTGGGATGAGGAGCACAACAATGTGGACCACAACTCTGAGTTCGGCTTTGTGACCATGGACAAGCCCCACACCCTGCGCTCCTTTGCCGCATATGCTGACTGGATGAAGGCCCTGCACTTCAGCGAGCCCCCACCAAAGGTGCGCCTGCGCTTCCGTTCACCTTGTCCGTTGCGCATATGCCTTGAGCTGGCCTCAAGTGGGCTGCTCATATTGGTGAGCTGGTGGCTGGAGATGCTATCTCAGCCACCCGCTCCTTGCAGCAGCCGCCCACTTGATGTCAGGCACATGGGGTTGAACAATGACAGTAGGCTTGCATAAGGTGTACAGAATAATAAAACGCTACCAGGCAGCAATGATTTGCTACTTTCTTACACCTCCTGTCCTTGCAAGCAGTCGGGACAATCGTGATGAGGTTGGATCCCCAATGTTCACCAGACTGTGCCAATGTGGTCGTTCACTCGTCTCAACCCTGCTATCAACCTTGGCAGACTGAAACAACCCAAACATAGAAGGCTTTATTGTGCGCAGGAGTTCTCGGCGGAGCCCAGGTCCAAGAAGCGCAGGCTGTGCCAGTACCATGGCCCCGAGCCCAGCGTGGAGGAGATTGAGGGCGAGTTCTGGCGCATTGTGGAGACTCCCGACGAGGTAAGAACAGTCTGCTTTAGTGTTATGGGGTCTCACTATCGTTCCACCTCACACAGATGCTGCCGTCACAGTGCTGAGACTCTGCAGTATTTGTGCCCAGCTGCTGTGAGCATACAACTACTGTTGAGCTTTAGACCCAGCCTGTGTGTGTGTCTGCAGCCCTGAGACTTCTTTATGGGGTCCTACATTGGTACACCCTGGCTAGCAGCGCTCCCTAGAGTTGGCTGACTCTGCTTCACGTCCGTGACTCAGGTGGTGGAGAGCCTGTATGGTCAGGACCTGGACTCAGGCCACCACGGCTCTGGCTTCCCGCTGCCGCCCTTCAGGCAGCGCCTGCTGGAGGCGCACCTGGCGCACAGCGCTCAGGAGGCCAAGGGCCCCGGGCAGGTGCAGCTGAGGCACAAGACGGACGAGGAGACGGTGTACAGCGAGCACAAGTGGAACATCAACAACATGCCCCGCTGCAAGGTGCGCCTGCCTCACATCTTCTTGTATACTGATGAGGATTTTCACAGGGGACAGGCACTGCAGAGGAGTTTCCTTTCTTGTTGTCAGCATGAGAGCACACTGAAATATCAGCATGGCCGCATGCCTGAGAGGGGTCTGCTGTGTACTTTGAGGGGAGACTTGACCTGTGTGTCTCCTGCAGCCCTATGTGAGAGTCTACATCTGGGATTGCCTAACGTTTTACATGCCTGACAGGGGTCTGTGCTGCGGTATTTGGTGGGTGAGGAGCTGATCACAGGAGTCATGGTGCCCTGGCTGTATGTGGGCTCCTGCCTGTCCGCCTTCTGCTGGCATGTGGAGGACCATGCCCTGTACTCCGTCAACTATTTGCACATGGGCGCTCCCAAGGTGCGTGACACCATGCTCTCTGCGGGCTATAGAGACCCTCTAGCTCGCTGGAAAATTGCAACGATGCCGTGTTCTGTCTGTCAGGATCAGGTGGCTGTGCAGAGATCATCATCTGACAAGTTCCTGAGCTTCTGGAGAAGGCTCACAAGACCCTGCCTGAAAGTGCTGCTACAGGTTCTTGGAGGTGTCCAAATGGACGATGGAACAGTTGCTGGTGCACGGCATCAATGTCCTGTCTTATTGCTTGCAGGTGTGGTATGGAGTACCCGCTGATGCATCAGAGACGCTGGAGATTGCCATGCGGGATGCGCTGCCTCACCTCTTTGAGCACTCGCCAGACCTCCTGTACCAGCTCGTCACCCTGGTCTCCCCAGCCCAGCTTAAGGTCAGTGCCCCATGATCCAGGAGCCTGCTGCTGCCTGTGCCCAGGATGTGAAAGTGCGGGCTACATCAGACTGCCAGTCTGCGACATGCAATTAGCTTGCCATGCAATGAGGTGATGCCTGTCTGATGCCTGATAGGTTTTGCCTGGTATGCAGGCTCGGGGGGTCCCAGTCCATAGGCTGGTCCACAGGGAGGGCAGCTTTGTGATCACGTTCCCCAATGCCTACCATGCTGGCTTCAACACAGGTACCTCTCCATTCATCTTGTACAGTTGGTAGACAGCAGCCAATGCTCTGTGCTGAATGCCTGTCATACCCCATTCCATGCTGTTGATGCAGAAGGGCCCAACAGCAAGTCTGCAGTGCTTCAAGAGAAAGAGTGTCCTCACGCAGATTGCACCTGCAGGGTTCAACTGTGCGGAGGCTGTGAACTTTGGGCCCCCAGACTGGCTGCCCTGGGGCACCTATGTGGCCAACAAGTACCGCAGAGAGGGGCGCTCAGCCACGCTGTCCCATGACGCCCTGCTGATTGCGCTCGTCACTGCAGCGCCTGATGTGCAGAAGCGCTTGGAGCGTGACGCCAAGGTAAGCTGACCAAAGCGCAGCCATCTGCTCAGTCTTATGATGGGTTATTAGGTGTCTGACATCAGGATCCACCCCAGGGTGTCCAGTAAGGGGCTCCTTACCAAACCCTTTCAAGAAAGCTTGAGCTTCTCCCTCCATCAGCAAAGTCAGGGCAAGAACAGCTTGACACAGGATGTGAGCTTGCTGCAACCTGCGTAGCTTTGGAGGCTGATTTGAGATTCATGTACAGGGTGAGAAGCACATCACAAAGCCTGAGGACGCAGAGGAAGCCAGCAAGGCCACAGCAGCCGCTGCCAAGGATACTGAGGGAGTTGTAGCCAAGGAGGTGGAAGCCGTGAAGGCGGAAGCTGACGAGGCTGCAGAAGCTGCTCCAGCAGCCGAAGAGGCAAAGGAGGAAGCTCAGGAGTCAGCCGCAGCTGTGGAGAGGGCAGCCTCTGAGCAGGATGCCTCCACCTCTGGGCGTGAGACAGTACCAGGTCAGGCTTTACCTCTGACACGCTGTTTTGTTTCTTGCTTTACCATAGCACATGGGAAGGTATGGTCCTGGAAGCCTGCTGCTAATGCTTTCATCTCAAAAATATCAAACACATGTACGGCCTTGACTGCAACTGACCCATGCATAAGCTTTGGATGAGGGAGGATTTCAACCTCCAATACCCTCTCAGTTGACAATTAGCACAGGCTCCTCTGTCTGAAACTGCTTCATGAGCGCAGGGCAAAGCACAGACCTGTCTTTCTTGGACCCAATCAACCGGGCAGACACGCCGCCCAAGGCCATCCAGCTGGCGGCCGGCGAGCTCAGCCTGCGCGTGCTGGAGACCAGGCGGCGTCTGAATGCTGGCTTAGGGCCTATTCAGGAGACAATTCAGCGGTGCCGTATGACCGGCAAGCCAGGTGACTGCCCCTCAACACAGTGTATGTAAAGTGCGCACAATTTGTTCTGAAGGAGGGGCCTGCAGCAAACGATGACTGAGTCTTATCACTGTATGTGTCAGTTGGGTCGTGTACAGCCAACAATGGATATGCTCTGTAGTATGTCATGGCAGGTACTGACAGGGCGTCTACTGCGCACAGGGGAGAAGGATGCAGATGGGGTGTACATCAATACAGAGGACATTGACTGCGAGGTGTGCAAGGGTGACCTGCACCTGTGGGCGGTGGTGTCTCCAACCTGCCCAGAGAAGGCGACCTGCCCGGAGCATGTCAGCGCTCTGGAGTGCCCTACAGAGACCATGCGGCTTCTCTATAGGTACCCTCTCAACTCCGAAGCAGTGCCAGATCTCCTGCAAAGATTCTCCGGAAGAAGAGTTTGCCAAGCTGCATAACTTGTAATTGTTATGCATGCTTTGGATGGGATGACTTATGCCTGTACACCTTGCAGATTCACACTGGACGAGCTGGAGGGCTTCTTGGAGACGGCCAAGGAGTGCATCCCTGGCGTCAAGGAGGCAGTTGTTGCTGCCAACAACCACAAAGCTCACCAGGTGACACTCTCCTACACTAGCAACTCAGACAATCTACTGCCCTTTCAGAGCTACTGTCTCTATAAACAGAATTGGGTTTAGCAGTGTCATGATATGAATGTTCACCTGTTGCATAGCAAATCTGGGAGAGTCTGCCAAATTGCAACTCTCAGGTTCTTTACGCACAACTGTAATGAACTGTCAAGCAGAGGATCTTGGGGATGACATGATACGCTTCAGGTTTCTCTTAGGGAGCTGGGATGACACTCTATCATTCAGGGTCCTGTTGTGCATTGGGTTTCACAGTTGACATCTGGTGTGCAGAGCCATGAGCATGAGGTGGTGAAGCTGGGGCCCATCTCCATGGGCGAGCGCCTGCGCATCGGCGGGGACATCTCCTCGGACGACGACATGGACGAGCCCACCCCCTCGCCTCCGCCCAGTTCACCCAAGCGCTCCCACAAGCGCCGCGTCCTCCCGCCCCGCTCCATCGACAGCAGTGAGCCCCTAGCATCCCTGAAGTTTCAAGTGTCTAGGGCTTTAGGGCATTGCTGTCTACCATTCTAGGCAAACGCTACTTGGTGTGCATGCGACTGCTGTTGATAGAGGGCTTGGGAGAACTTGTGCTTGTGGGAGGGCCTGGATTCAACATCAGTTGATGGGGCCAGGCTGTCTCACATGCACATCTTGTCTTTGCCGCTCTCTGGACAGCAGAAAGCATCGTCGTTTACCTATGCTCCAGCTGTAGCAGTGAACTTGGACAGGATACAGTGGGGCATCTTTGTGTCTCACTAGCACCTTGCCCGTGTGCCCCTTGTGGGGGGGGACTCCTACTGCACTTCATTGATAGCAGGGCGCACAGAGTTCTTGCTGTTCTAGTGGCCTTTTTGGCAATGTCACATCAGTTGGTTGCCGCACCTTGGCCATCATCAGGCTGCTGCAGGTGGAATGCTGCAGACGCTGCTCAGCTGCGGCAATACTCAGGTTGTCCATTGCAATGCAGGTGAGCCAGGGGCTGTGAAGCCAAAACGCAAGTACACCAAAAGGGCAGAGAAGTGGAAGTACACAAAGAAGGCTCAGGCCCAGGCCCAGGCAGCTGGGACATCTGCGCCTGCAGCTCATGTCGCTGCGGTATCTGTGCCCCCTGCTGAGGGCGCCTCACCCCCAGCAGACCACGATATGCCAGATGGTGAGAGTCGTAGACAGCATCTGGCACTGCTTGCTGAAAAGCATCTTGTCCTGCTTTGCTTGCCATTGTGGAAAACCCTGCTGCAGCACTTCACTAGCCCAGACTCTCAGACAATTGCGCAAGGGACACGTGCGCACATGCAGTTATCAGAGGCACCCCCGCCTGTGGCTGTGGCACCTTTTCTCATACGCCTTTCTGTTGCCTTGCAGCTGCAGCCCCAGCAGAGCAGGCAGAGCTTGCAACACAGCAGGAGCAGCAGCAACATCAGCCGCAGCAGGAAGCTGCTGAGCCGATGGAGCAGGAGCAGGAGGCTGAGCCAGATCAGGCAGAGGAGGAGCCTGAACAGGCCAGCCCCCAGCCGGCGGCGCGCGCCCCCAAGCGCAAGCAGAGCGTGAAGGCTGAGCCGGCAGAGGAGGCGCCCCGTCTGCAGCGGCGAGCCCGCAAGCGGAACGCTGCGGTTGCGGCAGCCATAGAAGCTGAGGAGTGGAAGTCTGATGCTGATGAAGAGAACAGCGAGGAGGAAGCTGGTAGGGTCCTATTCCAGACTTACCCCTTTCCCCTCTTTTTGCTGCAAGCTTCTTTGCGGGGGCTGCTAATCTGCATACCATATGCAGACGTGTCAGATAGGAGCTCAGTATGCAGTGCATGCATGCAGAGAGTCTGTGTGCCCCTTTGAATTCCCTGTTGGTGGGTTGCTTGCTCACTCCTGCACCGCCCTGGGTGCACGGAGCTTTCTGGTGACCTCAGTGTGCCCTTTAGGGACTGGCTGCCCCTGCTGAGATGCGCAGAGTGTGCAGAACGCAAGAGAGGCCGCGGCCGTGGCCAGCGGGGAGGCGCTCGGGGCCGCGGCAGGAGATCCTTCTCAGGGGTGGAAGCACAGGTCCCCGAGCCGGTGCCCCGGCAGAACCTAGAGGGCATCCCCTTGGATGCAGCAACCCTGCTCTCGCAGCCTAGGGTATGACGCAGCATGAGCATCCTAGTTGTCTGCTGCTGTTATGAGATGTCAGAGCTATCAGTCATTGGAATCTGTGTTGGTCTCCACACAGCAACGCCACTGCCAAGACAACCATGGCCGAAGGGCTTTCTGAATCTTATTTTGCTGCAGGGTGCAAACTTTGCCCTTCCGTCAACAGCAGTGCGGAGTGTGGGTGTTGTGATTGATCATCCTCCAGCCAACACCCCACCAGTCATAACAGGTACCTTCCCGCTGCACCCTTTGTCTGGCTCCTCGAACCTTATGTGCAACTTAGCTGGATGCCCTAGACCTGTAGCGCTTTTTGCCAGCATGAGAAGTGCACCAGCACTCCTGTGTCTTGCTGCAGCACAGCTGCAAATTGCTGGAGATTCAGTTAATGTTGTGTGTGGTCACCAAGCTCAAGCGTGAGCTGACCCTGAATTGCAGTGGAAGTCTTTTTGTATGCATGCGGTAGGGCAGTGCAGCTGCTGACCTTGCGCACATGCTTGCTGCAGGGCTTCATGGGCAGCGGATACCCTCTGTTGCGCACCACTCCATGCCGGGCCAGGCCATCCCGCTGCATGTGCTGGCCGAGATCCAGCGCGCCATGGCGCACGCCAGCGTTGTGGCCAAGCAGGCTGGCGGTGTACCTTGCAACCCCAATGACATCTTCATGCAAGGTGCTCATCTGCCCTGCAAGATGCCTGTCACGTACTCGCTACCCCAGCAGCGCGAGCATGCTTTGTAGATGTCCTGTATGGCTTCACATCAATGTCAGGCATTGCATTTTTTTGCATTAGAGGACTGCTAGTGTGGATGTTGAAGCGGCTCATGTGAAAGTTGAGGACTGTGGTGCAGTTGCGGCGGCCCAGGCGCAGCAGCAGGGCAACGCGAACATCATCCCGCTCATGCATTCGCTGGCGCACTTCATGCCGCAGATGTCGCTGCCGGGCTCGGCGCACAGCGTCTCGCAGCCGCCCAGCATGATGGCGCCCCCGCAGACGACCGCGCATCCGGCGCCCATGCCGCCTGGATTCCCGAGCTTTGTCATGGCGCCCTCCTCGGGCGGCCTCTCGGCCATGCCCTGGCCGCTGGTGTCGCAGCCGCCGCACAGCTTCCAGGTGGTCCCGCCCGCGCCTGCAGCGGGAGCAGCTGTTGTGCCCGACTCTGTGCCCGGCCCAGCCCTGGTGCCCGCAACGCAGCCCCAGGACGCCCAGCCAGCAGCGCAGCCAGCTGAGGCTGATGCGGAAAGTTTGAAGGCTTCTGAGGTGCCGTCGAGTGGTGCCTTCAGTACACTGCTGGAGGAGCATGCACTGCCTCCCCAGGAGGCAACCCAGCAGGAAGCCGAGCAGGTGGCAGAGACAGCGCAGCCTGTACAAGATCCAGTTGCCGTGGAGAATGACAATGACTGACTCTGCTAGTTTGACAGACATTCATGCAGAGGATGTAGTTCAATTTCACTCCGCGGTTCACTGCCTTGCTGAAGCATGTGTATCTGTGTCTAGTGCTTACACTGCACTAAGCAGATAACCAGCGTCCGTGTCCCAGTCTCTGTGATGACCACACTCAGAGGACCTGAGCAAATCACCAGTATTACACCAAGAGAAGCAAGAAGCAGACCCATCCGTTATGACGCGTGGTTTGTCAAGTGAGTTATCAGCTTGTATGACTGAAGTTCAACATCTGAGTGTGCTCGAGGTGGAGCTCCCTGGAAGTTCCTTCAGCGCTCAACAAGCTACATGGCCTTGCAACTTCTCATCTGCGTGATGCAGAACCTGTTCATAGTGCTGTGCTTGTGAATGTCCGACAGGGAGTGCAATGTATTACTGCACTGTCTTTGTAGGGCTCTCTCCCCATTGTATTCTCCTACCACTTTGCTAGGGGTAAGGCTGCAGCGCTGCTTGCCCTGCCATGATCATGACAAAGGGCCTTGCTGTTTGGGCAACTTAAGCAGCTGTGGCACCTCTTCGCAGATTAAGCTCATTGAATGCAAGGCGCTCACAAAGTCTCGCAGGGCTGTCCCCATTCCGTCGACCGCTGAGCAGCTAAGCCCTAGCTAACCAGAATTGGGCACAGTGGGCAGCTGCCCTGCCTGCCATGGTCCAACGCATACAGGCCAGCAATCATCTGTCATACGCATACGATGGCCCTGTGGACATGTCTTTGCAGCAGTGTGAGCTTTTCATTACGTCTCGGCTGCAGTAGGAGCCAGATGTCTTCTGCTGAGGGGCTTCCTGAGCCGGGCTTGCTCTCCCTGCCTGAGGACCTTTTCACGTACATTGTTAGCTTACTCAACGTGCGGGAGACATGCCGATTGGAGCTTGTCAGCAGCGGTGTCAATGAGCTCCTTTCAAGACCTGGCCGTATTGGGCCCTGCAGAGGACGGCTTGACTTCACTAGAGAATTTGGCAGCGATAAGCCGCCTGGTCTGGATGCCTCCAGGTTGCCTTTAGTCTAAGCTCTCTGATGATCCGTGGCATGGATCGGCTGAAGTGCCAAATTGTCAGTCACTATGAGCGCATGTGCTTATGAGCTGTTCTCATGATCTGTCTTACTGTCATGCCCAGCTGGTGCCTGTCTTGGAGCTCCTAGGGCAAGCTGGAAGGCACCCAGGCCTAGAGAAGCGAGCAGCATGGCAGCCACGAGGCCGTCCTGCCAGACAAGGCCGGAGCTGGTGTGCCAAAAGCGCTGCAGCACGCGGGCATGCCGGGCTGCCCGGGCATTCTTGGTCCGCCACCGCTGCCTCTCAAACCGCTCCTGCAGCAAGGCGATAGGACTTGGAATCAGCTCGTGAGCCAACTCAGACAATTCCATCGCTCTCCCTGCACCTCCCGGATACCACTGCATACAGCAGACACAGGCTGCCCGGGGAACTTTGGTCCCTTACCATTGCCTCTCAAGGACAGCTTGCAGCAAGGCAATGCAGGAGGTGTTGGTCAGCTTCCATCCTAATTATGGACCCTGCCTGCACCTCCCTGCATCTCCATGTCACCATGTGAAGGCACAGCAGACAGTGCCTGGGTCACAGCATAGGCTGAGCTGACTCAGTGCAAAGCGCTCTGTCCTGCGAGCATTGGCTGACAGATGAAAAGATGCCCACACATGGAGCATTGCTCACCCGGCTGGCCTGCGCGTCCGCCTTCTCGGCTTCCCAGGCAGCTGCTCGGGCACGGTGCGTGGCTTCTGCGCGCTCCTTGCGCATCTGCTCCTCCATCTTCTCCTCGAAATCCCTCTTGAAGCTGCAGGCATGAAACAGCAGCTGGGCCATTGGTGATATCCACCTTGACACTCCAAGCTCTGCTCTCTTGCAGTCATGTCCTCAGTGCATGACAAGGATTTCCATGTGGCGGTGCCACAGCAGTGTTACAGCAAGCTGCAAGCATCATTCAGAGCTGCAAGCATGGCGCTGACAAGGCATCGAGCACACGGCATGGCTGCGCATAGTGCAAGCACATCCCGGCATGCCTTGACCTCACACACACTTTCCCTGATGACAGGCACGGGTCTGTAGCTGTAAGCGCCTCGGCCCGGCAATGCGGATGAGGGTCATTGCCACCCCTGCAGTGCTGATGCCTACTAGAGGCACTGAGTCCAGCAAATTCATAGGGCCTACCCTTGACGCTGCCACCAATTGTTGAAGAATTCATCAAAGTTATCTGTGCCAGGCCTCCAGTTGGTCTCATACGCGCCCGAGGATGAAGATCCCTCAAAGCCGCCATACCCAGATCGCAGCGCATCATATGAAGACCTCCTGCCCGCGTCTCGCAACACCTGTAGCAGTGACACCCTGGTTGGACCGGGGCACACACCTGTCTCATCGAGGTTGTCACACTCATGAATGCAGAAGGCATAGCCGCAGGGTCAGGCTGTCCAGCCATAGCTCTGGTCAGAGAGCTTTCTCCTGCGATCTTGCCATATCGTGGGAGCTGTGGTACCTCATAGGCGTCTGTGACCTGACGAAATGTGTCAGTGTTGCCTCCAGGATTCCTGCAAGGCAGCCGTTGTTGTCGGTTCAATGACCCTGCCAATGCTGAGAACCGAGTAATCTGCTATGGTATTGCGAGGAAGCGTTACCTATCAGGATGGTGCTCAAGAGCTTTCTCTCTGAATGCTGACTTGATCTGGTCCTGGCTTGCAGTGTCTGAAACACCGAGGATGTCGTATAACGAGACACCCATGCGATAATAAAGTACTAGCAGCTCTCATCCTTACATGTGCATATCAGAGCACCAAACGCAGCTGTTACGCTGACTTAGTATTTGCAACTCCCAATATATTGCAGTACCTACACACCTGTCGGGCTGATGTGTTCCCGCTGTCCGAAGGATCTCAAAGAAATGGTAATGCAGAGTAAGGTCCTGCCGTTGCACACATGAGTTTAGACGTGCGACATGAAGGAGAGGTAAGCTGAGGAAGTTACTTCCATGAAGCTGCCTTGCGATGATGGGAAGCTGCCCTCCCAAGTACAAATGGGCATAGCCTAATACATGGAATTCTTTTACAGTCCTTTGGGCAGTCTGCTGACAGTCTCTAAGCCCTACCAGACCGCGCTTGACAGCATATCCTGTACCTGGGTACAATATTTGATGCATGCACTACCTGTCTGGCAGGCCGGTCTCATCAAGACAGATCGTATCGCTGCTGATATATCTGTTGCACTGCCATAAGCCCCATGCCGCAAGCCTAAAAGCGCGCTCATTCACTCGATACTCGTTCAGCATTCATTGATCGGAACGAACTCTGCAGTCCTTAACCATGATGTAGGCTGGGTACGCCTTCACATGTCCAGGCATCTGCGGCGTGCTCTTGTCACGAGAACGTTCTGTTACTTCATGTTTCTGCGTGGGGATCCCATGAACTGGTCCCTTTAAAAATCAGCTGCAGGCCTGGGCGAGCTCTTGGGCATACACAGCCGCGTCAAGGTCTGCCTCTTGGCACTTGAAAAAGGTGGCATGTAAGCCAGCCCAGTAAGCGCAATGAGCAAAATCGTATCAAAGTCGCCATCTTATCGTGCTAGTGCGAGAAGGGGCTCTGGATGCAGTTGACAAGTCTGTCAGCGGCTGCGCTGAGCCTGAAGTTGGCGCTGTCTCAGATGATGAGCTCCTGCTCCGAGACAACCACTCCATCTGCATGCACGAATTCCCACGTTCGTTTGTGCTCATGGCCAGGATCTGCAATACCAGCAGCTTGCTGATCATGAGCTGAGCGCCCTCTCTGTGTGTACAGTACTCTGTGAAGACGAGCGTGACATCCAATACAGGGTCCCAGGGAGGTCGGTGATAGGACATAGGGCAACAGAACTCATGTTCAGGGCAGAATTCAGTTGGAAAACTTCGTCTACATCAAGACAATGGCCTAGGTCACAAGAGGCTTACCAGCGTCTGCGTAGACCCAGTCACCCTCGTTGAAGGTGATGCCTGCAAAGGTGACGGGCTCGCCGCGCTGGCCGACGGGCGCCTTCCCGGGCTTGATCGGGCACACGCTCAGCGCCTTGACGCCGACGGGAACCTTAGAGACGTCCTCAGTGTCGCGCACGCAGCCGTTGATGATGATGCCCTGCGCCGGCCAAAAATCTCCTCAGCAGTTCTCAATACATGCCGAAGTGCTGCCCCGTACATGCCTGATGAATAGGCATCAACCGCGCTGGCGCTGGTCTCAAGCCGTGTAGGCCATAGGTTGCAAGAACTGATCTTGACGCGAGCACCGTCATGCTCTTGCAGGCCACTTCATCACCAGAGAGCGAGGATATGCGCATTGCGGGAACAGCAGCAGACTGCCACTTTCAATGGCATCACACGAGTGCAATGCTCCAACAGCTCGGCCGCATGATATGCTTGGGAGCTGCTGTAGCAGCATGGGCTCAAGACGGTGGAGACGCACCGCAAAGTTGTTCTTGTGGAGCTTGGCCGCGAGGAGGTCGCCCAGCAGAGCGCAGCGCTTGGATGCCTGCCCATCCACCACTATCACGCGCCCTTCGCCAGCTTCCTCCAGCGTCTGCGCAGCAACCTCTGCTCTTCATCATGCACTCACCCTGACCTCATGGAGGCCATAGGGAAACTCGTGAGCGCCTTGACCACGCCTTTCAGTATCTGTTCACTGTTTCATGGACTGCTGGCAATGTAGGTGCAGGCATACAAGAGAGGCGGCTGCCAGTGATCTCACGGGAAGCCAGATTAGCAGCAAGACATTTGTAAGGCAAGAGGCTTAAGGACTGCTTACATCGCGGAGGACCTGATTGGTCTCCAGGCACTTGATGGTGATTGCCTTCCCACTGAACCGGGTCTTACCTCCAAAGTCCCTGTTGTGCAAAAGCGCGTTAGCATTACATGCACATTCTGCTCCTTTATGAAACTGTCAAGTGGAGCATGATCCTAAGTATTGAGGTTGACTGCTCAGATGGCGTCACAGCTGATGTGCAGGCTGGTGCAGGGGTCTGCATTGCACAAGAGGGCTCTGATTAGACTCACTTGAAGATGTCCTCAGCCACTCGCACATTCATGTCTTCCATGGCCTTGTACGCCTGCACATCAGAGTGTGATCACTTGCACCTGACGACAACAAAATATAGCCTCGATGGTAGGGACGGCATGCCAAATGTCCTTACAAAGCAGTACACCATATGGCATTGCGAATTATGCAGTATAAGTCGATTTGTCAGACCTTCTCAAACTTCAATCCTGGCTACCAACATGGTCGCTGAAGGCGAAACAAGACACATCTAATCCAATAATCCCTGGATACACTCACTATTTGGAAAGTGTATTTACCACATTCACGTCGAGCGCGCAAAAGTGGGCGTCGAGCAGATCGCATGTCGCGCCTCTCGCGCCAGCGGCGGGTGTCTGTGGTGGCTTGGCCGAGAGAGCATTGCTCAGCTTCCTGGCGATAGACACGGACAGTCCACTAGGATTGGACTTCAGCGTATCTCGTGGGGGCTTGGTGTGCAGGGTCAGCGAAGTAGCTTCCGGAGCATCAGAGCTCAGATACAGCTCCTTGTACTGCTCCGTGATGGTGTGCAGGCGCTGCGACATCCTGAATCCCGCAAAGTTGCAAGCCCAGAGCAGAAATGTAAGGAAAGAAGAACTGGATGCGCAACCCAATGTTTGACGCATGGTCTCGGCCTCCATCCCTGATGACACATAGTTGGAAACCTATGACGAAAGCGCGAACTTTGGCCAGATGGCCAGGATTGCGAATCCACCGCAGAAGGGTTTTGATCCCACTGATCAGGGAGTCGCAGAGCTCATTGAACGCATGGGGAATGGCCTGTTCCATGTCCTCTGAGATATACCGCTTGGGTTGCCAGAAGCACACCGGCCAGAGGCTTTGCCGCCATGCCGAAGGGCTTTCCTCCCAGCATTGTGCTGGCCTCCTTTCTATCTGTCGTCAATATTGCCATAATATGTCTTCCAGGTGAGAATACGGCCGGTATCGTATTCCAAGGTGGTCATCTTTTCGGAACATGATCTGGCAATATGCTGACCGCTCTGTACGTCTGCAGGTGTCTACTTTGCAAGGAGGGTAAGTACACTGCAGAAGCAGTTTACATCTATGCTTTGCTGGCTTTCAATTGATCAGATGTATTGGCCTTGACGACATCGAGCGCAGAGATGCTGCTGCTGCAGGGTCTTGTAAGCCAAGACATGAGGCGATCATTGGGTCACATGAGTTTCAACTTCCTTTTACCGACGCTTACATTTGTCAATATAGCGCCGGCGGTCAATGCAGAGGCCCTTAAGATGTGGTGGCCAGCTGCAGTCAATATCATCATCAGGTAGATCTCCTTCACAGGATTGTGACTGTGAGAGCTTATTGGTCAGGTCTACTATCACAGTGGTGGCCTGTGTCTTACAGTACAACTGACATGATAGCAGCAGCCGCAACTGCCTGCCAATTCTTCAGGGGTGCTATCGTACGCTTGCACTCAGTGTGGCAGAATGAGCAGCCATCCGGCTAGCTAGACGCTTGCATGGCCTGCATTTGACGCCGCCAGAAAGGGGCAGGCAGAATGCTCACCACAAAGATGAAGCGTCTTGAGATTTTGCTTTGCTGCCTTTGCGGCTGACCCAATGTGTTGGCACCAAAGCCTGAAATACCGAAGCACTGAAATTTCTCGCTGGCTTGCAGCCGGCTTGTCTCGCTGGCGACAGGGTGGGCCAGCAGCCGGCTGCCCTGGACCAAACCTGAACACCGCAAGATTGTCATTGCCGCCAGCGCGTTCGGCAACACCAACTCGATGCTGCTCATGCTGGTGTCGGCCATGTGCGCGCAGCAGTCGCTACCGTTCTTTAAAGCGCTGGGAGGGTACTGCGTCAAGGATGTGCGTCCTAAATCACGCCACCTGCTTATGTATGCAGCATGCCTGAGAACCACCATTGCGTCATAGGTCTTGTGAGGGGCATAGCACCACTTGAACAGCATGTATGATGCCAGATGATCCCCAGCATGCCAGCAGCTCTGCCACATGGTGGTCTTCTCCATGCAGGGTTTTGCCTATGTGGCAATAGGATTGGCAGCTTCCTCCTTCCTGACATTCCCAGTCGCTGTTCAGCTGTTGAAGCCCAAGCAGCCAAAGTCCCTCGCCCAAGCCCCAGTGTTAAAGGACATTGAGAGCAGCCCTGGCCTTCAGGTAAGCACATGTACCACATGTCACCTTTTCCTGTCAACAGCAGGCGGACAAGGATGTACACGCCTCTGTAGGGAACACTCTCCTGAGTGCATGATCAGAATACTGAGCAAGTCTGCTGGCTTTGCAGGCAGGCACGGTCAAGGCAAGCCAGCCTGCGGAAGCTGCAGAGGAACCTGGACCCTTGCCATCTGCCAAAACCCTGCGCCAAGTTGAGGCCAACAGGAGGAGCAGCGCCCTCGCCAGCAGCGTGTCAGCGCCTGTGAAGGCATGGAGCGCGAGCCCTTTCGAGAGCATGAGCTTCAATTCCCGGCGGGGCGCACTCGGGATGGCGGGCCCGGCAGACGGCCCGCGCGAAGCGCACGCTTTCGAGCGCCTGCAAAGCTTTACGGCGCAGGAGGCCATGCTGTCGGCAAGCGCTCCCATTGAGTCGGAGAAGCTGGCGGCGCTGCCCAGCCCTGAAATGGGCACCAAACTTGGGCAGCCGGGCACAAAGGGCTCCGGAGACGGCTTGCTACATCGAAGCAAGGGATGCTCAATCAAATCTGTGGTGCACCAAGCTGCGCCTCATCTCAGGTGAACTTCCTGTATCTGAGGGACAAACGGGAGTGTCTGCCATTACTCTACGCCGTTACCAGGCTCGACACCACGGCCCCGCCTTGTGCCAAAGCTGTGCCAAATCACAGCCAATACAGGCAGTCGCAGAAATCCTGCGCCTTTGAATTGAGTGCTGGAGTCCTGGACGCAGGCGGTTTCGAGAAAGTAGGATGGGCAGAGTTTGCGGAATCCTGCTGGGCTGGCTGAACAATGTCCTGCCGCCACCGACTATTGCGTCGCTGTCGGGTCTCGTCGTCGGCTGCATCCCGTTCCTGAAGCAGCTCATGATCCCAGCAGCCAACGCGCCCCTCGGCTTCGTCATGACTGCCCTCGACACCATCTCCAATGCCTTCGTGTACCTTGTTTCCTTCATCCTCGGGGCGGTGCTCCAAAAGGGCCCGGGAGATGGCACACGGCTCATTGGCTGGGGATCCATCATGATGACTGTGCTCAACCGCTACCTCATTTTGCCCGTCCTAGGTAGGCACTCCAACTCAGTACATGGCAATGGCAGCTTATCTGGCTGGGGGTCCATCATGATGACTGTACTCAATCGGTACCTCATCTTGCCTGTCCTACAGGAGCGATTCCGCCAGCTGCATGCCCGTCCAAAGGGAAGAGTGTTTGGCCGCACTTGTAGAGCGATCTCACAGGCCTGTATGGCTTGGGCAACCCGTGATGGCTTGTGCTATTTCAGTCTTCCCCTGCATCTGTACCCAGCTACAGCAACCCCATCTCGAAAGCAAACACTCGGACCAACTGTCACGGCTTGTGTCCAAGGCGACATGGCTGGACTCTGATATCCCTGACTCAGAGTGTGCGTATCACCGACCCCTGCTGTGCATGCGGAATGTGTGGATCACAGGTCTCCCCATGCAGGTGCTATCTGGGTGTTCGGCTCTTACAAGCTGGGCTGGTGGAGACAGCCAGACCCGCTCTTCACGTTCCTCCTGCTGATGGCCAATGCTACGCCGACGGGCAACCAAGTGCAGGTGATGCTGTCAGCCCGTGACATGATGGGTCTTTGCCATTTCTACTTCCCTTGTCTCATGGTGGGTGTTGCAGCGTAAGTGCTTTGAGGCGGACCGTGCACTTGCACACTCTCTCATGTGTCCACATGTATGGGAAGGCTGGCTTCAGGGCTACATGGCTGCCCTTGCTGTTGCTGCGGCAGTGCATGCTCATGCCACAGTGTTCTTGGGGGGCCCCTGTATTTATATGACATGTGGTGTGGGCTGGGTGTAGGCTGTGTGCGCCATGTACCACACCTGTGAGAAGGAGTGTGGAGCAGTCCTCTTTTGGCAGTACATGGCGTCCGTCGTGGCCATCCCTGTGTGGATGGTCATCTTTCTGAAACTCATGGATGAGTTTGACCTCGTCTGAGAGGCGGGATTAAATCCTTGCCATCAAGGGCGATCCTCAGCGATTGCTGTTTGCATTTGGGCTAGCACTTCGTGGGCACAGGGATTTTGTTTAATGCCAGTGGATTTCAGAATGAGGATAGGATAGTATAGGATTGAAGAATCGCAAATATGGGCTGGTCTCTTACAGAGACCTGTTCATGTGGGGCACATCTTCTAGGATGCAGCCATCATTGCGTTTTCTTGTCTTGACAGGTTTGGGGTAGCTACCCTTTCGGTTGCTGAAGTATAATCTGGAAGTATGACTATGGCAGACACCGGTCCCGCCAGTGCTTGCAGTGCAGGCGTATCTGAGGAAAGGCATGTCATCTTGCATGCCATTACACCTTGCTCTTGGACAGACGAGTGAGCCCTAGAGATTGTATAAGACCTGAAGACGTCTTTAGGCGGAGTGCTGTGGTGATGGGCATGTGTGGCTGATTAACATTTTGCCGTACAGCGATGTGACCTGGTGTGACCTGAAACGGTCTTCTGGCACTCTATACAAGCAATGACTGAGGATTCCTTTGCAAGTGGGTCTGATTGGGACTATCATGAGAGCTGTGCCACGATAGTGACATTGCAGCTCATGGGACGATGCTGTGCAGGCATCCACACCTGCTTGCAAAACTCGTGTTCGACATGACTCTTGCGTTCATTGGTCAGAGCATATTCACATGGCTTTAATTTATGTGATATACACAGTCAAGTGATCAGAGCATCTCCACAGCGGTATTCAGTACACTCGGCGCTCGCAGGCGCGATGGTGATAACACAATCGAAGCAACATTGCTCAGCTCTGGGCAGCATGATGTTCACTTTCATCTTCAAATTGAAAGATGGCATTGGGGATCTTGGTGCGCAGGCTCTGTCGATCCTCTCAAGAGCGTCAGAGCTCGATCGTAGTCCTTTGAAGTGCTCCGTAATGGTATGCTGGCGCTGCGGTATCGCGCATCATGTAGAGCTACTAAAGACGAAGTCTGTGTGTAGCTGCTGGCTCGCAGAGATTGGTGATTGCTTGGATCTCGCTTTTACCAACGTGATGACACATGCTCCGAGACCTTTTTACGAAAGCAAGAACTTTCGACCGCTGTCCGGGATTGCAAACCTATCGGACAAGGCTTCTGGTCCACGAGTTCTAATACGATAGATGACATCAAAAGGATGTAAGCGAGACCATTGCATCAATTCTGAGTTGCGGCGTCCATCGCCATACCACACCGGTCGGAGGAGCGAGGCAGAAGTTGCCACCATGCCAAAGGCCTTATTTCCCAGCATTATATTGGCATCTGTCCTTTCACTGGTCAACATCATCATCATATGCCTTCCAGGTGAGGACTTCCCGATCCAAGGTTACTGTCCATCCTGGACATGATCATGCTCCATGCTGAGTGCACTGTTTGCCTGCAGGTGTCTATTTCGCCAGACAGGTGAGTGCCTCTATTCTGACCGAGGTCTTAATTGCCTTGCTGGCTGCCATTGAATGATGGGAAGTTGTCAATGTCCAAAGAGACATCACACGACTGACGCCTCTACTGCAGGGTCTCGTCAGTCAGGACATGAGGCGATCCTTGGGACACATGAGCTTTAATTTTCTCCTACCAACCCTGACATTTGTCAACATAGCACCGCAAGTGAACGCTCAGGAGTTGAAGCTCTGGTGGCCAGTTGCAGCAAACATCATTGTCAGGCTGGCTTCCTTTGAGGAGACCGCCCGCCAAAGATGGACCATGCAGTCACTTCCAGCATCTGATCCCAGTGCAGATTGCACCCACATCACTTGCGACGCTGCTCATACAAGTTGCACAGGTGCTGTAACTGAGACCATGAAATACACATGGGCCAGCAGCAGGCTGCTATGCTTCAAGCATGTGCACGCCAAATCATTGACCTGCCAACGCACTCGGCAACCCATATCCCGGAATGACACCTCGCGGCCTGAACGTGTGTTGTGCCTGCAGTTGCCTGATCTCTCTTGGGACTGGCTGGGCCAGCAGCAGGCTTCCATGGACGAAGCCCGAGCACCGCAAGCTCGTAATTGCCGCCAGCGCATTTGGCAACACCAACTCGGCGATGCTCATGCTTGTGTCGGCCGTGTGCTCGCAGCACTCCCTGCCCTTTTTCGCGTCGCTAGGAGGGTACTGCGTGAAGAATGTACGTCCTCAGGCTTGCCAGAGTATCCAGGCCTTCTGACTTCAGGATGAGCATCATGTCTCAAGAGCTGTTGGTCTGCATCAAGGATATGCAATCACAGCAATGCACAGACGCTGACCATCTGCACATCACACTGCAGTGGTGTACACAGATCTTCGAGGGCACTGAAGGTGGGCTTGTGATGCAGGGATTCGCCTATGTGGCAATAGGGCTGGCAGCATACTCTGCTCTGACCTTTCCTGTGGTCGTTCAGCTCATCAAGCCAAAGAAGCCGCAGTCTCTTGAGCAAGTCCCTGCACCAAAGGACATTGAGAGCAACCCTGGCATCCAGGCAAGCCCACAACGAGCTTAGTGCCCAATGCTATTGGTAACATGTCTCAAAGGCAAGGGCTCCAGGTGAAGACATGTGTCGACTGGGAGCCCTCAGCAGATCTATCCAAGGTAGGGATGATATGCAAAGAGCTTTTAAGAAGGTGTGTAGCTGTGGGAGGGCTTGCATACACCTTAGGGCGTGGCAATAAATGGTACCAAGTACCCACGACATTCATTAATGCAAGTTGCGTCGCAAGAGCTTGTCCTGAGATCGATAGGTATGTGCATTGCAGGTGGCAAGCTGCTATGCGAGTGATATCATAGACGACACAGAGGGTCATGCCGCTTTCCTTTCTGCCAAGACGCAACGCCACCATGAAGCGGGAATCCGCAGCAATGCTCTCGCCAGCAGCGTCTCAGCGCCGGTGTGGCGCGCAGGCGCCTTCGAGCGCATGAGCTTCAACGCGCAGCAGGGCGCGCTAGGCATGGCTTGGCCGGCTGACGGCCCGCGTGAGGCGCACGCTTTCGAGCGCCTCCAGAGCTTTAGCGCGCAGGAGGCCATGCTGGCAGCAAGCGCCTCGGGTGAAATTGAGAAGCTTGCCGCGCTACCCAGCGCTGAGGCATACACCAAGGGAGTGCAGGCAGACATAAGTAGCTCCAGATGTGACTTGTTAGCTAAGGGAAAGGGGTGCTCACCTGGTTTTGTAGCACAGAGGCTTGGGCCTCATTTCAGGTGAGCGTCTTGCACATCCATGAATGATGAGCTTCTCAAAGGGCAACATGTGTGAGCTGATTGTCCTGCTCTCATGTCTGGGCGCCTACTGGACCTGGTCTTTTGCAATAAGTTGCAGCATATCATCTGATGCCACACATCACTATAGCAACTGCCGCAAAGAACATGCTTGCTCGCAGGCTCATGCATTCATGTCTAGTTCCAGCATGTCACCACAACCTCAAGTAGCTCAGGCCTTCGGTTGCAGGCGATTGCGAGACAGCAGGGCGTGCAAGACATGCCAGACGCTGCTGGGCTGGGTGAACAAAATCATGCCGCCCCCAACAGTTGCATCGCTCTCAGGGCTCGTCGTCGGCTGCGTCCCCTTCCTGAAGAACGCCATGATCCCGGCACAGAGCGCGCCCCTCGGCTTCATCATGACCGCGCTCGACACCATCTCGGGCGCTTTCGTGTACCTCATCTCGTTCATTCTCGGGGCGGTGCTCCAGAAGGGCCCGGGGGACGGCACGCGCCTCGTCGGCTGGGGCTCCATCTTGATGACCGTGCTCAACCGCTTCCTCATCATGCCTGTCCTGGGTGAGCACCACAAGTGGATGCATGGCTGAGCAGTCTCCAAGGCTTGGCACTCTGTCTTGATAACATCTCACCCGCAGTCTTCTCTCAGTGGACTGAGCGTTAATGTATATGGCTCTGGCGTGTGCACCATTGGCTAGATAACCTTGTAACGACTTGGCTCAATGGCTTCTCAGCACGTGAGGGATTACTCTGTTCAGCACATCTTAAGAGTGTGCTGCTCATGTGGCAGGTTGTCTCTGGATCTTTGGCTCCCACAAGCTTGGATGGTGGAGGGCGCCAAACTCCCTTTTCACATTCATCATGCTCATGACAAATGCAACTCCAACAGGCAACCAAGTGCAGGTGATGCTCCGAGACACCCACCAAAGCATCCAATCTGCAGCATGGTGAAGTAGTAGCAGTCACGTGCTGGCTACAAGATTCTTCGTCATATGGTTTACAGTATAGTGCTCCCCATGAGACTCTGCATAGCACTGAAAGTGGACCTGCATGGGGTGCAGGCTGTGTGCGCCATGTACCATTCTTGTGAGACAGAGTGTGGGGCGATCCTGTTCTGGCAATACATGGCGTCAATTGTGTGCATCCCTGTGTGGATGGTGGTCTTCCTGACACTCATGTACCAATTTGATCATGTTTGAGGCGGGCAAGATCGAAAGCGCACCGTGGTCATCCAGTGCGGTCCCAGTTCAGATTGCAAATGCACCTCGCACCTACTGATGCGGGGCTTTCACCCATCTTTGATGGGTGACATCATGATGTTTTTAATCTTGGAAGAGATTGCTAAGCACCAGCTGCATGCTGCCAGCATCAAGCCTGGAGATCTGCATACATGTGACGGGATCTCTCAGGAGACCTGTTCACATACGAGCAATCCCGGTGCTACAGGTCATGACAACCTACATGGGTTGTCTACCGTTTCTGGTAAGCCATGAGGCAGACAAACGACAGCTCCTTCAGCAAGAATGTTTGCAAGCAGGCCCAGGATCCCAGAGTAAAATTCCCTTTTGCTTGCCTTTGAGCTAGCATCCACTTTTCTTCTCTGATAGAGGAGTTTTCAGGGGAAATCAGCAACAGATCTCGAGAGACAAAGACCCTCAGGATTGCAACTGATGGCACATATGCAGACATGCGTGACTGCAGCTGACTGCATTGTACAGCACATGTGTGGTGGAAGTACCGCAAGTGTGAACATAGTTCTGTAGCTTGCTAGCTGCTACTTGGAGTACAAGCGCTGGCTAGCCATATGCATGATTATACAAAGCTTAAGACCCCACGCAACGGCCATGACACAACAGTGATCCTGCCAAGAAGAAGCTTGTAGAAATGCTCTGGTCTATGGCAGTTTGAAGAGCTATGCAATGAAACTTCTCTGCAATTTAGAGGGCATGGGTATCCAAGGTTTTAGTGTACGACAAGCTTTGCTGGTCCCACATTTAGCATCCAGTCACTCATAACAGTGTACAGGCGCGGTAGGTTGCCATGTGAATGTCATTGTCAACACTTGCAGGGTGCGCATGCCTGATGTGCCCTCCTCAGTACAACGGCCTCACGCTGTCATGCTCTGTCACCCTCCCCTCTGTACACTCATCGACTTGTGTCAGAAAATGAGAGGTCTTCTTTTGCCGAACATATGTGCAATTGCAAAGCCTCTGCTGTTGTGCAGACGTCACAGAGTCAGTGCAGGCTCCCAGCAGAGGGCACAACCGCCACAGCCGCCTTCAGAAGGCTGTCAACGATGAGCTCTATTCTCTCCTCACCAAGCGTGCTCGCAGTGAACTGCAGCACAACATTGAAGCCAATGCAGAGCAGGAACGCTGACCTGCAGAGGCACTCCTTGCATCAGCGCACCACCGCAGAAGGCATATGGCAATCATCAGTACACCCTCACACACTGCACACTTCTGGCAGCTAGGAAGGTTGAAAAGTGCCAGAACATGGCGGAGCTGGCCCTCATTGCCCTGTGCCTCATGCTAGGAGAGCCAGGAGTCACATCTTGAAGCATCATTGAAATGTTCAGGATTGTGCCTGTTTACTGCAGCACATGCAATTGCAAGCTATCCTGGAACTCATTCTATATCAGAAATGGCCTTTCAACAGATGAGTGGCGATCACCGCAGGGCTTCCATGAAGTAGGCCATGTCCTGGTAGCGGTTCACTGAGGAGCCATTGGCGGTCCTGACGTTCCAGAAGTCCAGGTAGACGGTGTAGAAGGAGCGCCAGACTGCCATGAGGCCCAGGACCCCGGCAGCTGTCACAAACGGCTCTCCAAACCTGTGCAGCCGCTTCTCACTCACTTGAGGCCAAGCCAAAGATGGCACTGCGTCTTGTGGGGAGCTGATGACGCGCTAAGTACTACTACTACTACTACTACAACTCTTACACTACTTCTGAGTGTGCGATGTGGGCCAGGCCCTTAGTTTGCCTCATGACGCTGGAACAAACCTCTCGTCTTCTTGAGTTCACGTTCCTGGAATGAAACTCCTCCTCATGGCACAGAAGTTGGGATCGATGTGTAATGAAAGGGCTCACCCTCGAGCTGCAAGAGGCAGGACTCTGCCAAAGCCAGCCTCCCCAACAAAAACACCATCCTCCGCAGCTGTGACTAGAATGAGGTTACATGCTGCCACAGGCATGGCAATGAGCCATGCTGCGCTGACTCGTGTCAGCGCTGTCGGCAGATCTGCATGCATACTTGAGCTCAGCTCATGAGGCTGCCTGTCGATCAGTCGATAGGCCAAACATGTCCCTCTTGGGCTGCATCATCTGTCATTTTGAAAATACAGCAAGTGTATGATGCAGAGGAGAAGGATGTGCTTGGCACTGGACTGCATCTGCCTCACCCCTGGTTGCATGGGTTCTGTAGCCTCCGACGATTCCACAAGCGGTTACCCAGCTTACATTCAGCGTCAGAATGAATATGGCCAGCTCCTCGAATCTCACTGCAACAGAAGATAATGGCAGTTGACTGCATGCTCAACGCATGTCTGCACACGAACGTTGGACACAAAGGGGCACTCTCAAGTTTATCATGTGCCCAGAAAGTAGTGTAAGGGGCAGCATGGGGAGATATGTCCCTGCAAAAAGAGGATGCATACCTGGGTTGAAGTGCAGGGGTGCCAGCCATCCTGGAAAATCTGGCAGGAACAGCAGTGCTGTGATCTGCATGAGACGCATATTTATGTTGCTGTAACACTAGCATGCATGTCCCCAGGCTGTCAGCCAACGTAGAATCTCTGTGGCAGAGCGCCGACCAGAGCCAATCTGCCAGCCCCCCGGTTGTATGCATAGGTGCAAAGCATGGGAGGCGCACCTGTTTGTACAAGCAGAAGCATACAATGCCAAGTATATCGCCCACTATAAGCTCTCTGTTGTCAATCTTGAAAGCATTGGGCCTGCATCTTCGGCCAGCCGTCCTGCTGAGGCATGCAAGCCCATATTTCGCCAGTCCCGTGAAGGGCCGCGGACTCAGGCCTGAGGGTCTGCTGATACAGAATGCTGCTGTATTCTCAAGGGATGTCCGTCTACAGCTCTGACGCCTGCAGGTAGCAGGCTCAGTGACTTAGATGCAAACATTGGAGTAAGCCAGCGATCATGGAAACAAAGACGTGAGACCGCGTACTGCAGAATCTGAAGATGGTTATTGCGGTGAAGCAAGGATTTGGTCTCGCGCAAAGACGGTCCCTGTGCTCTACAGAGACATCTGGACTCGCTCGCAAAAGCATGCGAGGCAGCCGCAGCCATACAAACTACCTAAAAGACGCCAATGCCAGCAATGGTGCACGCCCAACACCATTAAAAGGAGCAGCGAGCTAGGCCATACTGTTCTAACTCTGTAAGCTGCACGTGGGGTGGTGACTCGACATGATGGGCGTTGATGGGTAACTCCGGGTGGCGCGCTACCTGCATATTGCGAACTTACCACTCGACATCTTATTGCCGTATCATTTTCAGTGCTTGAGGGGTAATACGCGGTCGCTGGTTGGTGACGTCTCCACAAGCTTGCCCTTTCCGTGTCAAAGGTCTGATGTGAGCCGGAAGCTTGAGAGCGTCCCCTCGTCAGCCGATGCAAAGACAGGAAAGTCCATACTCTTGAGCAACAAGTACAAGTAAGGGTTGATGGCCATGCCAAGCAGTCATGAGGATCAGAGAACAGCAATCCTTCAGGTGAGTCATATGCCCAGTACATTTTGACGTGAAGTGCACACCGTATACCTGCGCTTCAACACTACGCAAATGGCTTGAGCAGTAGCGCGAGGGACCAACAGGCGCTGACAGCAACACCCGTATATGCTAGGAGCTCCCTGCACATTACTTTGAGAAAAATTTTGACGCTGTACGCCACGACATGAGTCAACTTTCACAAGAAGCGCCCCTGTCAGCGCTGGATGCTGTTGCCGAGCTACGCATCACTGCCCTTGAGGTGTGTGTTCCTCTTTATGATCTCATAAGGAGTCTCTCACCATGGGTACTCTCATCAAGGTCCCCGCCATTCACTTTCACATTCTTGATCTGTATGCTTCCGCTGCCTAGTCCTTTCACGCGCAATTCTAAGTGTCAGCACATGGACGACTGTGGTTTTCTGACTACTGAGGTCTGCACAGGCCGTCAGTGAACTGCTATCACAGCATGTGATGCAGAACTATGACAAGTTTGTCGCCGGGATTGATGAGGTCAGCAGGGTGGAACTGGACCTAATTGCAGCATACAAGACAGCCAAGGTGACTACATGCATCTTTATTCCTTTTTAAATTCACAGCAGTGCAAGGATGTCTAGATCCGCATAAGAAGCCTGCCTGGACCGATGGTATCCATTTTGTGGCACTAAAGGACTTCTTTGCAGGCTGCACGTGCCACTCTGGCATCTGGCGCTGCTGACATCAGCGCCGCCATCACGGTCACCCAGCACAGCCTCCGTAAGCAAAAGCTGCTCGACCTGCTAGACCCTCTGCTGAAGCTCTCGGAAGCCAGAAGCCTGCAAGGCCCTCTCAGGTGAGCAGCACAACTAGTACTAGCAGTAGCCAACAATGTGCATCATCCTGACGGCTAAGTCTCTGGCATTCCAAGTCAGACGTGGTGTTTGCACAAGAGCACACATGTGAGCAGGGATGAACACGACAGTCTACCTTACGCTGCAAAACATGCCTTCAGGAGGTGTAAGATGGCGCCGGCAATAAGATGATGTATACAAACCATGAGCACAGAGGCTCATGCAGGGCGGCACAGGAGGACGGCGACTATGCGCACGCCTTCTGGCTTTGCGTACAGAGCGGGCAGGCCATGGGCAGCCTGGGCGCGCTGCGCAGTGCCCAGCCGCTGGCCGAGAATGTCAACGCCCTGTATGAGGAGACCATTGACCGCCTGGAATCTGCCCTGCAAGCCTGCTGTGCTGACTTCAAGCCAGACACGCTAGGCAAGGTAAGCCTGTGTTGAGACATTGTACAGATTGCCTGTACATACACCTTAACCTGCCAAGGCACCTTGCTTGGGCTGGCATTCTTGCATTGAGAGCGTCTGAAGTCTTTTTGCATGCCTTTATCACGGGTTCTGCAGCTTTCAAGAACCATGGCCACCCCTCTAACTTTCGGGAGAGGTCGCACGACACTGGTTTACGGTCTGTGAACCCATTCAATTAGCCGTGTGATACATGCAGGTTCTCGAGGGTTGGCTGTTCCTGGGGAACATCCAGGAGCTGGGCAGCCGACTGGCTACCGCCTACATGGCAGCTGTCAGCACATCCTGCGCGCAGACCGTGCGCAGCGTGCTGCTGACTCAGCCCGCATTGGCGCAGCGCGCCATGGCGGGCACCACCGTGCAGGATCTGACCCGCGGCATTCCCTCCGACATCTTCAGGACCTGTGTTGCAAGGGTGAGTCTTTGGCCTGGGGTCTCAAGCCTGTGCTTTCAAATGGTTTGCCCTGGTCTCAACAGCACCAATGCCTCTTCTGCACAAGGAGGGTATTGCAGACTCTGTTCTATTCCCCGGCAGCAAGACATGCAGCGGCAATTTCCCCCACCAGAGATAATGCTGCTTAAGCAGAGCCTTAGGTGGAGCATGCTGCTCATGCAGGTACTGATGATGGTCTTTGACATCCTGGCAAGCCATCACAAGATGACGATGTGGCACGATGCCAGCCTGGACCAGCAGATGGCTGCGCTGGCCAAGCTGCGGGATGCAAAGCGTGCATGCCATGCACGCCTGCGCGTGCAGCACTCCCTGAAGAAGCGCCTGAGCTTTGATGCTGTCATGGGTCTGCCAGACCCAGAGAGTGTGACCCCGCCACAAGACCTCATCAGCAGTGCGGTAGGTCCCAGTGGCATGCATGGTACACTCTCAACACAGGTCAGAGCTCATGCTCTTAGGCCAGGCATGCATGTCATCTTGTCCCTCTTTGCCAACTTTCGAGAATCACAGTGCAGTCTCTCATGCAGGTGGAAGGAGCGAGGAGTGATGGCTCTGGGGTGGTCTCAGCTGTGCCCCAGGTCATTAGGCGCCAGTCTAGAGGGTCTCAGGCGCTGCAGCTGGCGCGCTCCCTGGGGTCAGCAGGTGGTCATCTGGCGCCTGTCCATGAGTGTGGTCTCTTTGCTACAAGACATTGTGGGTATAAGAGGCGTCTCTTCCAGCGTATTGGTAGCCTGACGGCAATGTTGCAATGCCGAGGAATTAAGCTGTGACCACCGTCTTGCTTGAGAAGTGAATGTTGGTTCCACAAGGAATGCAGAACATTGGTGATCTCCCTGAGCTGATGAGGCTGGGCACCTACAGGCGTGCGCAAGCTGGGAAGCATAGAGCGCGGCGCCAAGCAAGCTGTGGATGCTTTTGTCGAGGCTGTAGGTCAGAAAGACGCCATGCAGGAGCTTCAGGTAGGCTAATCAACCACAGTAGCCATGACATACCTAGACGTGCAGCATGTGAGGAGGGGATGTGACTCCCGATCTCAATACACATGCTTCTGACTTGAGCAGGAGCTGGAGTGGAGGGAGGCTGAGGAGATAGAGTGGGGGGACCTGCTGCGCGTGAGTCAGCGCGGCATGTGGGCCAGCCGCAGATTCCTGTGGGATGAAGCTGCCCGGAACATAGCCGCCCTACTGGCCTGCCCCTCCGCCTGGGATGGCGACCACTTCCTCCAGGCGTGTGCAACCTACGGCTTGCAAATTCTTGGTGTACGATGCACTACATCAGATTACTGGAGAGTAGGCTAAGTATGCTATTCAGTGCATGCTGCTCTGTGCAAGGTGTCGGAGTGGATACAGCGCATCCTGAACATTGGCGCTGCCTTTGCGGGCGCTGACGGGGCGAAAGGCTTGTGCGGCCTCCTCACAGCGCAGGCGGAGAACTTCTTCAGGTGCACCCAGCTGCCCCATGTGGCGCATCTGTGTCTGAAAAGAGAAACTGAGCTACTGCAAGACACACATTCTCTGTACCAGTCAACTTGCCGAATGCGAGCGGGTTGTGCCGCTGCCACTTTGAGCTAGCTGTTGCAGGATAACCTGTGTGGTGTGTACGCAGGGCATACCATGGCGAGAACCTAGAGGGCCTTCACAGCATGCTGGAGAAGGAGCTGTGGCACAGGATACCCTCCAGCCCCGCAGGTAACAGCTTTCTCCGTCCATATGCCTGTGTCAAGGCCTGCCTATCCGATATCACTGCTAGCCAGTGCAACAGAGCCATGCGTTATGAAACCAGGGCATGTGGTCTGCTGAGATGGAAGAGGTATGTGCGCAGAGGTCCCAGACATAGCAGACGGATTGAGGGTACCCCCTGGAAGCTTACAAGTCCCCAAAGATGCACCTTTTCAGCAGCTGCTCTCTGCGGGGAACCCCTGGCGCCGGCGCAGCCTGAAGAGGCGCCTGGCGGAGGGCCCGCCCCTGAATGTCAGGTTCCAGCTTGGGTAAGGCTTTCATTGGCCTTGTCGCATGAGCATGCCTTATTGCTCCATGTCATCATTCAACTCTCTTGCTGCTTGGGACCGCACTAGACATGTGAAATTATCTAGCGCAGGTTTGGGGGCGCATCAGCTCTGGAGGATGACCGAGCGGCAAGGCGCATGGCTGTAGATGAGCATGGCGTCTCGCGGCGGCTGTCGGATGATCTTTGGTCCAACGCCACCTCCAGGTGCACTGTGTCACTCTCCCAGAAAGTCACTTATTTTGCAATTGCTGACCTGTACTTAAGGTTGCTACGCTATGTAGATGGGTTGCAATGACCCACGCATGTAAGGGTACAAAGTACACTGTCAATGACGATGTGGGCCACCAGAGTTGACTACTCTGCTGCACAGGAGGACCAGCTTTGCGGGATCTCATGTGGTGGCCTCTGATGATGACCGTGATCAGGAGGAGGCAACGGGAGACGCCTTGTGGGATGACGAGCAGGTTTCAAAGGTCAGGCTCACCCGGACACTCCGCATCACGTGGACCATACATATATGAAAGCTGATATTCTCAAATTTCATGCATGCAAGATTCCTATAGCAATTCATCAGCTATGATGCTGAGTCGGCTCTATGTGCATGTACCCGCAGCAAAATTCTCCAAAGGGCGCGCAGTCGCCTGAGGCAACTCTCCAGACCAACTCATCACTGAAGCTCAGCCGCTGGCTGCATGCATATGGCGAGCTGCTCCGGTATGACAATGTATCCCTCATCCTATGTGACTTACTCTTTTCATGGCTGTTACTCCTTCTGCTAATCGAGATGTGCAGTATGTTCAACCAGTGCAGCTTGGCACTGAAGCATGAAGGTCTGCAGATGTCTCCAGCCAGCACCGTTTGTCTACCAAGGCATCTGTGAGCTGTTTGAGATGTACCTCGTGCACGTCTTTGCAGCCTTTGCTGATGTCAGCCTGTCCACCATTCTGAACCCTGTCGCAGCTGAGGTAGGCCACAATCTCTCTCCCGTCCTGCAAGTCGTGCTTGCTTGAGATTCTCCACATGCAATCATGCCATGTCCCAGGGTTTATAGTATCTAGTACTGCTGTTATTGTGATGACGCGCTAGAGTGATACCTGTCACTGGAATGAAGCCACTGCAGTAACATGGACTAGTCTGGTTTGGTTGTCTGCAGGCCCTACCAGCAGGAGCCATGACCCCTCGGCTGCGCAGCACCCTGCTGCGGATCTTGACCCAGTCCCTTGCAAGGTTTCAATTAGCCCTTATGGCCCACCAGAGCACCTGGATGGCCACCCTTGCAAAAGAGCTGGGTATGTCCACTTGTAAGCAGCTCTGAGCGTTCCTTTTGTGGCCTGCGGCTGGAAGTAAGTGTGAGGCCATGAACCCAGCTATCTTCTGTGGTTGCATATGGGACATATGAGCTCAATGTGCTTGCAGGCGAGGAGAGCCATCTGCTTGGCTTCCTTTGGCACAAGGAGCGCCCTGCAGACTCTGGAGTGCCCGATCAAGGCTTGGCAGCCGCTGCCCTGGCACCGCTTTCAGGCAGCTCTGCAGCGGGTCCCAGGACTTCTAAGCATCTCCATGCAGGTCTGTTCTGCAGAATCTTGGCACTGCGTGGCCCATGCTGCATGACGGCATCACCCACTGCGCTCATGTGCCTTGAATGTTGCAGACAACTTGCATGATGTACATACCTGAGGCTTGTCGAGAATTCTGGGAGATCTCTGGATGCTTGCAGGCAACCTGTGGGGCTTGCATGAGAGGGCGGTGGCCTGCGCAACCCTTGAGGGCTTTGCGCAGCGCCTCAGTGCCGCTCGCAGCGCCATTCTGGCGCATTTGCCGCAGAGCGAGCATGCTGCCCTAGAAGGATTCTATGCCCGCACGGTAGGAGCTGCTGGTGAGCGGCTCACTAACTGATTCTTATGTGTAACCTTCAGAACAATGATAGTGCATCAAGATGCTGTGCTTGCCTGCTCTGGACCAATGCCATGCTCAGCTACCCATCTTCACAGTTGAAGGGTGAAGTGCTGGTGTGTGACTGATTTGTGAGCAGGGGATGTGAGCGAGTGCGTGCTGCGCTGCGGGGTGCGCCTGGATCTGAGGCAGGCTCTGCATGGCGTTGTCAGCAGCATCTCTGCTCAGAACTGGGACCTCTCTCAGCCGCCCATGCAGCAGTCAAGGTAAAGGCCACCTGCCACTCAAATCCTTCGGCAGCAGAGATGGCAATTGCATCATGGAGTCTGCTCGTCAAGAAGAGCAGTTTCAAACTGCGCATCTGCACCATCAAATTTTAATGCTCATGGATCCAGCACATGCAGGTGGGTGGATGATGTGTGCTACCAGCTGACCTTCTTCTGCGAGAAGCTGCAGCAGGTCAAGAGCCTGTCCCAGACGCACCTCACGAAGGCAAGCCTAAGCCTGCTGCTTGAAGCCGAACGCCAAACGTTCACCTTTTTTGCCACCCAAACCAGCAATTTCCATATGTACTTTGTGTGTCCTTCCGCATCATCATGTTAGATCAAAAGACAGACACAATAAGGCAGCCTTTGGGTTACACAATTTCTGACCCTGAGTGCATGTAGTGCTGCTGCAGCTGTGGTGCCATGCCATCACCCTGATCGCTGAGTCAGCACTGGAAGGCGTAGCTAGGGTCCGGAGCAGATGTAGCGCGATTGGGCGCAATGCCATGTCATCCGACCTTCAGGCAAATTATTCTTGCATCTTTGGTGTGGTGTCAGCCCGACTTGAGGAGGCCGCCCACTCTTGCACCCAAGTGTCAAGCTTACCAGAGGGCATGTACCCTTCCCAGCGGCACGGCAGTGTGACCATTGCAAGCGGACCATAGCACTTTAGTGAGGCTGCAGGCTGATTGCCAGCTATGTACTGGCGTTCTGCTGAGATGGGTGGAACCTATGCAGGAGTTGATGCATGAGATCAGAAAGTTTGCGCCAGAGACCTCTGAGACAACAGCATGCATTGAAAAGAGCATGCGCATTGTGGACGCCTACATCAAGGTATGCGTGCACTGATCCCTGTGCACGTGACAGCCCTGTCGGTAAGTTTCGCACATTGCCATGCTCATGGCGCCATACTGAGCAGCCACTGCACCGCAAACAACTTACACCACTTTGTTGCCTGATCGCGAGGGGTGAATCTGGCTAGGAGTAGCGCAGTGTGGTCTGGATGTGTGTTGTGGGCCGCACCATCTCACATGACGTGTGCTTGCGCAGGCATACTTCATCGCAGACATTGCAGGCCTAGACGAGTGGATGGCGAGGCATCTGGAATATGGTGCGGAGCAGAAGCAGCTGCTCGTCAACGGAGTTGCAGACTTCAAGGGCCTGAGAAAGAAAGAGAAGGCAGCCTTTGTGGCCTCAGTGCAGGCTTGTGCTGACGGACAATAGAGGCTGTTGCATGACGCTGGGCATACTGTGTGAGTGTGGTGTTTATCCTGGGCAAAGCTGGAAAAGGGATCTATGAAGGCTGCCCTATTGTACACTATCATTAGAAATGGATTGTGAGGCCTCCCTACGCATCGAGATGTCTAAGTCTATGATAGCGTTGGTCCGACAGCTTAACAAACGGGATACAAAGGCAAAGGCGTTGCACCCTGAAAAGCTCGGTTACAGGAAACGCACGCTGCTGAATGTGTGACGTGTCCTGGTGTCCGCCATTCCTTTGCTCAAGACCTGGGCCAGCTGAGGACTTGCACAATCGCAACCATGCAGAGCGTATCACAGAAGCTCACCCCTGTGCTAGCAGCTGCCTTCAGGGCGTCGTCTGCACAGCCAAGGCATCAGGCTGTAAGGCCTCACACCCGAGCTGTGCGAACAGCGAGGCAAGCTTTCTTCGGCGCAACAAGCACTTACAGCAAGCCCTTCTTGTCAAAGAGAATAGGTAAGACTGAAACCAGGGTCTTGAATAGGCTGTTTTGGAAAGGTCATGTACAGCAGTAACGTCAGATCATCTTACATTCCTATACTCTGCAGGTACATCCACTGCGGGTGCAATGGCCTTCTTTGGCAGCACAGCCACGAAGGATTCATTGTACGAATACACAGTGAAGGATGCAGGTATATTGCACACGGCGCATAGCATCAGGGCTTCACTGTGGTCGCCTTAAAGATGCTCTGGCCGTGGTCCATTGCCTAAGAGCATGCTTACTCCAATATATATACGGAGTGTTGCCCTCTACGATGCATAACCAGCGCTTACATCTTGCTTGTTTTGCAGATGGGAAGGATGTCAATCTCTCACAGTACAAGGTAAAGGCATCTCACGTGCAGATCTGAATGTCTGTGTTGCTCAGTCAGCTTTGCAGGCACACCGGAGCTTGTTGGGTGATGTGTGATGGCTGCCATGCAGGGCAAGGTCATCCTTGTGGTCAATGTGGCAAGCCAGTGCGGCTTCACGCCTCAGTACAAGGAGCTAGCTGAGCTGGACAACAGATACAGGAGCAAAGGCCTTGTGATCCTCGGCTTCCCATGCAACCAGGTATGGCAACTCCGCAGGTGCCGCATCTCAGTGCAGCGCTGCAGCATGTCTCGGTCCTCCTGCCCTCTTCAAGGTCCCTGCAGCCTGCTTCATCCAGATATGTATGAAGCACGACTTCCCTAGCACGCAGCACTACAGCAGATACTATTCGGCAGAAAGTCGGGCATGCAGCACGGTCCTAGAGAGGATGCACTGGAGCTGAAAAGTATCTGTGTGACAGTTTGGAGGCCAGGAGCCAGGCAGCAACGCAGAGGTCAAGAAGTTCGCGCAGGCCCGGGGCGCCAAATTCCCTATCATGGCTAAGGTGGACGTCAACGGCTCCAACGGTGCGTCACCCAGATGACCAGTCCCCCTAGAGTCATGTATACAGCTTTTGACTGCAGAGAAGTTGTCAGGCAGCAACTTTAACCATTTGTCTGCGCCCACGTCTCGATGCAAAAGACTTGGATGTGCTCTGTGTGCACCAAGCTGATCGGGAACCTCACGGGCTGAGGGGTGACAAGGCAGGGCGGATTGTCTGGGTTATTGCTCCAGAGTGGCTTGGAACAGGAGTCCAAAGATAAGCACAGTAGGAAGGCGGCATGTCTGAAGGCGCTGGCTGTCTGTGCAGCGGACCCAGTCTTTGGATTCCTGAAGAGCAAGCAGGGCGGCCTCCTCACAAGTGACCTGAAGTGGAACTTCACCAAGTTTCTGGTGAACAAAGAGGGCGAGGTTGTCAAGAGGTGAGTCCTGTGGCTATCAAACTGCCAGCCCTCGAGGACCTTCTCACAGTCTACTGTTTGTCGGTCATGACAACCTGCCCATACCAGGTTAATGAGGTGCTTTAGAGACGCTGTGCTATGTCTCGTGCTTATACCTGCCTGTGTATATGTGCAACTCATTCACCTACTGCATGGGGACATCTGAGGTCTGTGCGGCTTGCATTGAAGCCACGACAGCCAGGTTGAGGTATTGTGGCTTCATTGCAGGTATGGAAGCACCACCACACCGTCAAGCATTGAGGATGACATCAGGAGTCTCTTGTGACCACAATGAGGCAGCTTTTCAGTGTTTTCCTCAGTGCCCGCCTTGCATGCATCGTCTCTGAGAGCACCTTACAATCCTATCGCTAGCGTACTGCTGGATATTGTTTTGGTCCTAGGTAGTGAGTACGATACTGCACTTGTCCTTTGGCTAGATTCAGGGCGTACACCTTCACTTTCAGCACTTTGCTTGCATTGTGTTCAGGGACTAGTCCTGCAGTACTGCAGTCTGTAGGTCTGAAACTGCTCAGTACCGAATGCTGCTTGAGGACCTATTGGAGTCCTCCTCAGATATGACGCACTGAAACACACACGATCTGTAAAGAACAAGCCGCAATTGCTCCTGAGCTGGAATCGTGTTGCAAATGACACAAGCCTGAATAGGTGGCTTCACCAAGCCAGTGCACCTGTGCTGCCAGAGTTGGGCTGCGTATCCTGCAGTGACCTGACTCACAGCTTGCTTGCGAACAAGGGGATGGGCGGATTGTCCTGCAAAGTGTGGCCGCCTTTCCTCTTCACCCTCTCCAGTCTCGGCCCTAGCAGATAGGCTGTCAGAGCCCCTCCCAGCAATCCTCCAAAGTGCCCCCTGCAGTCAGAGTACCCGTTCAGCCCTGCCCATCCGTTCTGTGGAGACGCATCTTTGAGCAACGACCACCCACCGTACTGGTAGGGGTTTGCAGACAATCCTGTAAGTGTGGATCGGAAACCATGTATATGAAGCAGTATAGGGCCATGCAGGATGTCACATGCTCGCAGCCTCCACGCTCTAGGGCTGAAAAGTGCATCTGCAGACGCCTGTCCTGTAAGCACTGCTTCACGCCAGTATCTTGACAAGGGCATGAACCAGGAAGTCTCTGGTACACCAAAGCGAAGCGGCTCTGGGTTGAAAGGTTGCGCAATGCCCCGTTGGTAGAGGGTGGGCAGTAGCCTACCACTGGTCAATCTGGGGCGTGCTGAACCCAATGGCTATGTTCAGGGCCAGAGACTGCCCCAGAGACCTCAGGATGGCATCGCTCTGGGTCCCCATCAGTTCCCTGTGCCTGGCGCAGTACACGGCCAGGGCGCCACCTAGGCCAAAGATAGCTCCTGCAACAAGCAATGCAGCAGGTTGGTGAACTGCACAGTGTGAGGGTGCCAATTTGAGACTGCCTGCAAGAAGACATGCAATGCTGGCAGGCGCGACACCCTGGCTGGTCTCGAAAGAAGCCTGCTTCCATTCCACTGCTCCTGGTGGGACCACCTAATCCCCAATTCAAGTCAAGGTGCCAGTCATGAACATCATCAGAGATATACGCTGGCTGGTCATGACCTCCCAGCAATTGACATCCTGCAAGGGCGCCTCACAGGCAGAGAGCTGCCTGAGCATAGCCTGGCTCACTATTATCCATAGCTATGTGACAACCAGGCCCTCTATAGGCAGCTGACCTGAAGCTCCCACAGACGCTGCTGGGCTGAAGGCAAAGCTTGCGGCGGACCCCGCCACAGCGGACGCTGCGTAGACGCTGAGGAAGCGCGGGCGCCCGCTCAACATCTCCACGGCAGGCCCCAGGGAGTTCAGGGAGTAGTTGTTGGTGACCAGGTGCAGCAGATTGGCGTGCAGCGCCACCGGCGTTATGAGGCGCCACCATTGCCCGGCCCTGATCAGCTGGTTGTCCTGCAATGCAATGCAAGTAGCCCTGGTCAAAGCCCTGCTTTGGTGTCTGTGTGATTGGCTGCATTGCTTGAGGTGCATAGTGCACCGCTGCCAGGTCAGCTGCGTGTCACAGCACATGTCTCAACCCTTGCAACCAGAGCCCCTCACCCCTGCATGAGATCTTAAAACTGCCCACTCCACAACTAGAGCTGCCCAGCCATGCAGAGGTTTGAAATGAATCCGTGACACAAAGACACATGCCTCTCTCCTGTACAAGCCAGCTTGCCATGTGGTGCATTGGCATAAGACATGCAAGACCCTGGTTTATGGAAGACCTGTCCATGGCCAGACACCTGACATCCCAGGGAGGGACGAGCACACAGAGACTGCCACATGAGCTGGAAGCTCACCTTGGCACCCCACAGCAAGAGCTTATCCTTAGTGAGAAATTGCAGCGCGAATACAGCAACATTGATGGCCATGAGAACATCTGTCCCTCGTCTTCTGGCACCCCCAAACTCGTTCTTCCCTGCGGAGGATCGCGCCGGTGTGCTGCAAGGTAGAACAAGGGCCTCAACAGCTGCCAATGCTGGAAACCAAAGCACTAGCTTTGCTCTACCTTAGTGTATTCCGACTCTACAGCTTTGACAATAACCAGGTATACCGGCATAGATGGTTGCGTATCTACCTGCGCATTGGGCCTCTTCTGGACAGCAGGCCAAACGCTGAGGCAGCCAAAACGCCTCCATGGCCACACAGAAACCTTCTCAGTTGAGAAGCCGAAAGGGAATTGCTCCCTTTCACTTTTGTGAAGAAGGATACGGCAGCTTTTGCAGTGTTGACTCTAAGGCTAAGGGATATCGGCCCTCCGGTGCGCACTGCTGTCCTTCCGGAGAAGGGATCGAGACCAGGCATTGCAGTGCTTCACCACAGCTGAGCCTTGCAGCAACCGATTGCTGAGCCACAAATTGGCGGTCCCGCAGTCCTGTGCTGATGCCCGATGCGTGCAGTGCTCTTCACATGACTTTCAGTTCAGGTTGACCCCAGCCATCCTGGGACAGTATTCTCAGCCCTGCTATGCTGGGCGCAGTATGCCCGACTCAGTCCTGCGAGAGTACCTCGAATTTCTTTTGGCATGTGTGAAGGCAGATCTCGAAAAACAGCGCATGTATCTTATAGCACATGTACAATCTCTTGCTGCTTGGGCCCCATACAGCAAATTACCCTACTGCAACGGTATATATTGTAGCTGATAAAGCACAGCATGTCGTCGGCATAAAACCCGACAGACGCAAATAGAATTTTGGAACGATACAGAGAAGAGCATGGCCCGGCGACATGCTCAAATCGAGAAAGTGATCGACTTTTGCTGTGTCCATATTTCTGCCATGATTCTACGCAACACCTGTTGGGTCATCATCCTAGTCTGTCTTTCATTTGCTCCTGGACGTCTTTGTTTCCACTTGCAGCCATTCCTTTCATCAACATCTCAAACATGGCTGTCCCACCAGTACTCTTCTCCTCAAAATCTATCTGGTACCTGTTCTTAGCTTCCCCAAATGCCAGGTAAGCTTCCGGCGCTATAAGATATGACACACCTGCGGGTCAAGTGTTAAACTCTTATCACTCTTGAGGGTACAAGGCCCTGCCCAATGCCTCTGCAAGTACTTCAAATCATGCTGCTTTGCAGGGCAGCTTGAGAAGGTCTCCATGCAAAAGCAATCATCAGTTTTACCATTGTGGCACTCACAGCGACAGTGCGCTGTGCAAGCTCGGCACTGCTGCCTCTCACAGCACCACTGCGACCTTTGCATAGACAGTGCGGTACCCTCCTTTGCAGCATGGTTGAGACGGCATGACAGAGCTTACCTGTGCGCAAGGGAGACTCTGACTCATCAAGCCATGTGTAGCTGCTGCTTGTGACGTCTTCCTCATCCCCTGCCATGGCTCTGCAATATGTTCGGCCCCCCTTCTGGAACACCTCTGCATGCTCCTCTGCAATATTGCTGCCGCTGACTTGCAAGTCTGCCGAGTTCCTGCTTCCTACAGTGACAATGTCCTGCGAGCAGAGTCCCCCTTCGCCTTATGTTCACAGCTCTCCCGTCTTCGCAGTCGATAGCATGCGACGGCAAGCTTCAGAACTAGAGTACTGTTTGTGGATCGCGCGAGCCACAAGGCAGACTGATGGTGCACCTGGTCGAATGTCCTATTGCTGCCATCTGGACCTCTGAAAGTCATGGCACAGCATGTGTTGATGCCTCGTCGGCTTCTCGTATATATGTATGAAAGCTGAGATGTTCTGGAGCATGTCAGGAAACAAGCTATCGCGCTACCACGATGTGCTTGGTATCCGACAAACATGCAGGGTGCTGTACTTCGTATGGCAGGACTTGAGTGCAGGTAATGGAATTAGCGTGTTACAAAATATGCTGCAGACCGTTGCTTGTCTTCCTGACTCTTCTCGCTGCTCTTGTGCTGCTTGATGCGATGCTCCTTGGCATATGGTTCCGGCATTTCCGAGACCTAATCAGGCTTTAAGATTCGCAATGGCTGACTCTGCCCTTTCTTATTGCTTGGTCGTCGATAGCTTATGCAGCAGCAGCAAAGCAATGGTGAGCACTATCGAGCAGGTGGGCAGGTGGTTTGCGCTTGACAATTTTGGGCCGGTCAAATGGTTCTTGTACTGCATGCTGAGGACGTGGTGAGTACTGAGCACGTCCGCCAAACGAATAAAGCCAGACCAGTAAGACAGCAGGCAAAGCTGCAGGCATACGCAAAACAGTAGCAGCAGGCACATCGTAGCAGGGAACTACCATCACACTATATACTTGTCCTCGCTCATGCACACAATCACATGAGGCGGTACTTGAGCAGCTCGACATAAATTTTCCGTCCTCATGAGTGGTCTCAGGCGCAAGAGCAGCTTGCAGTCTTCAATCAAACCTGAGTGCAAGCCCAGTACCGAGGGCAACGTCAGGACAAATCGTTCATCGAGAGAGTCAGAGCCCAGCTTGCAGCCGAGCAGCAAGGCTAGAAAGGACAGGAGTACTCCCCACAGTCCCAGCACGCCACTCTCTGCCAGGGCGCCATCCCTGAAGCTCCCAGAGGAGCTGTTCAGAGCTGGCTGGACATCCTTGGACGATGAGTGGTGGCCTAGCACCGAGGCCCTCGAAATCACCAAGAACAGGTAATTCTGTGGTCACCACCGACGCCTACATTCCGTGCAGCAGGTGGTGTCAGCCACCTCATTAGAGAAGCATGGTGCATGCTTCCTGCTATCCATATCCTGGATGCGCAGGTGGCGCTCTTTGGATGGGGGCGCTTCGCAGTCAGAGTGTAGCACACCCAGATTTGCCAGCGCTGCATCCTCTGATGTTTCCAAGGAGGATGCCGCCGCCTGCAGAGCCAGGTGTGCATGCTGCCTCATGTGCTGACTAGGACATTTCACCTACAGTTCATGCTGCTCATGCCCTTTCTGGATGGCGTCCTCCCAGTCAAGGACAGTGACCATCCCGCTCCTCTTGTGGCATAATTTTGGAAGGGTCATGCTGTAAAAGCATCTCTGCAAAGTCATGTTGATGCTGCAGGCAGAGCAGTGCTATGCATGCCTCAAGCACTGGTAAAGCTGGGCTGGAGCGGCGGCGATCAAGCCTGAAGAAGTCCAGCAGGGGCAAGGCCGGGAGTGTTGGGTGGTCCCCCATGAAGACGAAGGCCCCCAGAAGGCCTCCGCCCCTTGTCTTGCCAGAGATTTCCTCAGAGACAGCAGAAGGTGGCGCCTCCTTTCCCGTATGCTCCCGTCACACCATGACCACCTTATGCTATACGCTAACATGACCTTGTTTTCGCTTGTGAGCACATCAGGGCACAGATTTTGGGTACCCAATGCTACAGCAGTAAGAGTGGCGTTGATGCGGTGCAGGCAAGCCGAGGACGGCGTCAGATGGCGAGCGGGCGCTGCAGGAGTGGCAGCGGGCCATGAAGTCGCCCAGCCCGGACAGGTGGAAGGTCAGCAGCGCCGTCATGCAGGTGCGCTGACTGACAAAAGCAGGCTGACCCTCTTATGGTGCAAACACCATGCCTTCAAGGTTTCTTTGACTGTGCAAGCCAGGTGCTGAGGCTGCAGAAGTAGCTCACTCTGGACGCCTCACTCTGGTACAAGGCAACCCTATTTCTCATGCATGGCCTTGCTGCCGCTTGTGTCACATGGGTGTGCTGGAGAATGCTCATGCACTGTGCAGCTCAAGGAGGACACCATAGCACTGGCTGCGGGCGCCGTCACCGCCATGCTGGCGGCCAACGCAGCAGCTGCGGGGCCCATGGACTCCCCAGAGAAGGTGTGCTATACGCAGACCACTTATTTGACCCCTTTACTGTCTAGTGTGAGCGCCTCCTGCACAGATCACCAGCCTCCCTTTGCTGGCTCCTTGCTGTTGCTGCCTGGTGCTGGCTGTGCATGCCAACCATGCCTTGGCTGAGACAGCCTGCAGTGAGCTGTTGATCTGTGAGGGAAGAGCTGTTGATGGGATGCTGTAACACATCAAATGTTATCGTGCAGGTGGTGAGGAGGACGTGGGGTTGGCTAGCAGAGCAGCCTGAGGATGCAGCTGAGCTGGCGCTGCTACTGTTTGAGGCCGCGCCAAAGCTAAACTTCTCGGAGACAGGTCCCTCGCGGCAGGCGTCCAGCAAGATCCCGCGCAGGGCCTCCTACAAGGAGCAGGGTGGCTTCAGGCAGCGCCTTGCACGCGCTGTGCCCATGCCCTCAGGTATGCTGGTCTTAAGATTACTGCAGTAGCTGGATGCAGCTCACAGTCATATGTCACCTTGGGCAGCTTCTGCTTGCCTGTTCACATCCAGTCTCAGCCAGGCACCTGGTGGATATTGCATGCCAGCGGACTTTGACAAGGATGCATGCCTTGTCAAGGCTTGTTCTACGCTTTTATAGATGTTGCAACCAGCTTGCAGGCTGCAGTGAGGTGGACTGGCGACAGCTGAGAGTGGTAGTGGGCTCTGAGATGCTGGAGTTCGAGGCCACTGAGTATGACAGGCAGCCTGAGGCTGCGGACAGCACCAGAGGAGGCTCCCATGCATCCCCTCGAGGTGAGACAGTGTCAACATGCCCAGGTCCATCTCTCAATGGTATCCGCTTTGCAATGCTTAACATCGCCTCTTGGTATAGTGCTGGAGACTCTAGTCATGTAAATCTCTGTCTACAGGTGACCTGGTGGAGGTAAACTCTGGGGGGCAGGTGCTGTTCTGCTTCTTTGCGCCAGCTGGCACATCAGCGGGGCACCACCAGAGGGCTGCACAGTCTGTGGATCTGGGGAACCTGCACCGGAGCAGCATACCTTCACCCCTGCATAGTCGTAAGCAAACTGCTTCTCCCCTATGGCTGTGTCGCTATCTGCAGCTGCCTATAGATAGGAGTCTTATAGTGTGCTCAATCAATAGTCAGGGGGAACCGGTCCCCACAGTGCCTGCGTCTTTCCCTGCACCGATTCAGGGACCAGGTCTTGCTGAGGCGTTGAGAGCTCTCATTCTCCGTCCTTCTGGAAAGAATGGGAGGCTTCTGCTCTGGCAAAGCAAAGACTACCAGTGCTGTCATTTGCGGGGTCATGTGCCGCAGGTGAGGATGCTAAGGAGATACCGCAGGAGGTGGCCACATACTACAACCCGGCATACCGGCCGGCCCTGGAAGAGGAGCTGTCCTCCGCTGATGTCAAGCATGCGGCGCTGTCCTTCCGGTACTGACCCTTCACCCGTGCCTTAGCTGCAAGGCTTGGCGTAGAGCTTCAACCCGGATATGTGGTGACAAGGGCACAGTCACGTAATGCTGAGTCCCACTCTGATTGGGACCATGGCTCCAGTCTTGGTACTGGTGATGTGAGAGACCGCTTGAGAGTTGTTCTCGACGAAGAGCATGCATGCACAGGAGTTCAGACGGCAACGGCGCAAGTTCAGCGTCCCCCTTTGGCAGCCCTGATGTGTCAGCGCCACCTGGGCACCAGGCAGACATACTGCGTCTAGACAGCGACAGGCTGGAACCCTCCCTCAGCCCTAACAAGAGCCGGCGCGCAAGCACCAGCACTGCTCATGACGCAAAGGCAAGCTCTGCCTTCCACTGACTGGTCCACGTGTGGTCTTGAGTGTTGTGCTCATTGTAGGTGTGCATGCGTGATGACGGGTCATGCGCTCTGATGGTGTGAACAGCAGCAGGACATGAGTACATCAAGCTTGCAAGGCCTTTTCTGCTGTGCATGAGCTTGCGAACGTGCATCTGAAGATGTACGACTGCAATGGCAGGCTTATTATACCCATTCATTAAGATGTCAGGCAGTGTCCACACAGGGAGTGCCAGTGGACAGGCCAACCGCCAGGATGACCCCCAGCCAGCGCTTCACAATAGAGAGGCAGCTGCAGCAGCTGAGCCCCTTTGCAGCCCATCACAGCCCCGGAAGGCTTGCGCCAGGCAGGAGCAGTCCTCAAATGCCCTCATTGCGGCCTCCTGAGGTCTCCTCGCCACACTTCAAAGCTCTTGGAGAGTCGCATGCGGGCGCCAGCTCAGCACCAGCAAGGACGCATGTGCAGCCAAGGAGATCCCAAGAACCCGCCACGCCACATGTCAAGGGACACGGGAACACGCCGGCAGCGATGGCGGCAGCTGCTGCTGTGGCAGCTGCACTGTCTCCTCACAGACCATCCAGTACCCACTCATCTCCATGCCTCTCCACGAGGGGTGAGCCCCCATCATGCAATAGCCGATTGGTGCTGTGTATAGCTTGCAAAAGAGGGATGACCTTACCTGCACATGCTTGGCTTGCCCTCTGCAAGGCACATACACTTCACATCACAGTGCTCTTTTCGGAAAGGAAGCCCTGACCACCATATGTCTCCGCTATTTTTGGGAGGCTCCACATCATGCTTCCCGTGTTCACGCAGGGCATGCAGGGAGCATGTCTGGGGGAACCCCAAAGCCGCCAACACCAGATCAGGGGCCGGAGCGGGTACTCATTGTGAAGGGGCACCATGCGCGCCTGGCGTCGCAGAGCGAGCAGTTTGCCAACGAGCTGACGCGCCACCTGGGCATCTGCGCTCCTGACTGCCGCATCCTGCGCAAGGTGGTGCGCCGTAATTTTTACCGGCTGCACAAAGTAATGCCTGTCATTACCTCATGACCAGGCACACCTTTGAGGTGACATGGCAGAAGTCGCGTGACCCTGTTCGTGGGAGCTAAGGGCTTAAGCAAATGCAGTCCCACATACTTGTCCAGGGGATGCCTTACACACATGCCTGCAGTGTTGTGCAGTGACACTATATCGTAATTCACACCCTCTGCAGAGCGATTGTGCCATGAGTCCCAGAAGCCGTCAGCCAAGCAGCGTGGTACTGACTTGGTGGCTTGTGCCAGAGCAGACAGCTTGCAATGTTGACCAGGGCATTTGGGCGTCTATGCAGGGAGCAATGCAGCCTGAGTGGAAGGAGGCCCACGGGTCAGCGCTTCTCCTTGGGCAGCGCGGGGCAGACCTGGAGGAGCAGATGGGCCGTTCGGCATGCATGCTGGTTATGGAGTACATCCCCGGGCGGGCGCTGCTGAGCGAGCAGGAGCCCTTTCAGGCGCGGCACGTCCTGCGCACTGCTGAAGACCTGGGCAGGTGCAGAGTTCCCCGCTTCCTGCTTTTGAGAAATTATTGCGCCTACTTTGCAGGGTCCATCACATTATAACGTGCAAGACACACCCAAGCAGGCAGTCTGCAGAGGGGTCTCCATCAGTTGTTGGTGTACCTGTGTAGGTTGTTCCTGCTGGACATGCTGCTGGGCAACCCGGACCGCATGCCCTGCGAGGCGCTGGGGTGGCGGGGGAACCCGCATAACATCATGTACTGCCGAGGGGGGACCCATGCGGGCCGCATGGTGGCCATTGATTCTGCTGTGCAGCGGAGACCCCCTGGTAACGATCCTGCATCCTCCCCTGCTCTTGCTCCAATTCGCAGGTGTCAATATCCTACATTTGTGTACCTGTTCCCATGCCCGCTAAGCAGATCAGCACTTCTAAAATCAGGTCATGCTCTGTGTCTGCAGGTGGCAGAATGGGCTCAGAGGACGCAGCCTGCAACAGGCTGACGGAGCTGGCGCTGAATGACGTCAGCATGGCCGGCAGCATCCTGGCGGAGGCTGTCGGCAGCAGCGCATTTGCAGTGGCAGCCGTCGCAAGCCCTGAAGCACATGAGGCCTTCCAGAAGGTGGGTGCTGCGCCTGCCCTGCTCTGCTTTCTTTGCCTCTCTGACGGGCTGCAGCTGTGCAATTCAGATATTCAGCGGGCAGAGGCTTATTCCATGGCAGGTCCTTCTAGATCTTGGCCATTGTCAGTGAATTTTCAAGGTGTTCATAGCAGCGGGGGCAGGCTTGCATAAAAAGAGAGGGAAAAGGGCAGGTACTCGGATCAACATACCTGGCGCAAGACTTGGATCAACATACCTGGCGCAAGACAATGATAATCTGACAACTGTGATGTGTGCAGGGTCTCAGAGCCTGCCTGGAGGCAACCATGCACATCAAGGGCCTGCTGGAGATGATGTTTGACAAGCTCGGGTGGTGGATTGATGAGTTCATTGTTGACATGGAGGTACGGCCCTTCAGTCCCCAGAATTATGACTCATACTCATGTTTGCTCAAGTCTGAACCAATGCGCCTCAGTCCTGCCTGTATCAGGCTCAAACAGAATGCTGCACACGGCAACTTTAATCTGTCATATCCTTCTGACAGCCTTTCGCCTGCAGAATGTTGAGGCAGCAAGTGACGGTAGTGCCACTCCGCCAGCCACTCGGCCAGGAACGCCCCCGAGCATGTCTCCTGGTCATGGCCCGGTGGCCTTTCCTGCCCTCCATACCCTTCCAGGTATGCTTCCTCCAAGCAAGCTGGTCCCACTAAGGTGAGTAGACCATGGCTTTGGAGGGCACCAGAGCAGCATACCGTCTCGTGCATTGTCCATGCACCCCGCCTGGAAGTCAAGCAGTCAGCAGCAAAGTGTGTCAGGACAGTCCCGGCTGCTGCAGCTTGTGTGCACGCATCCCACTTCATCAACTGGACCCGGTAAAGCATGCATGGTGCTGAGCACATGCACGCTGCTCCTCAGAGGGGAATCTGTCAGATTGGCCTGTGACACAGTGTACATAGGTCATACCTCTCAGAACACAATAGGATATGTCAGACTTGGCCGGTGAGGACACATGCATACAGGTGGACCACGCTGGGAGCCCACCAGCCCGCGCAGCAGCATGAGCACGACGCAGAAGATCCGCAGCATCGGGCGCGAGGCGCGCGTCAACCAGCTCATCAGCGAGCGCCTCGAGCACTGGAAGGCCGCTATGCGCGAGCGAGGTAAGCCTTGCTTTCTGTTCTTCACCCACAGTAACACCTTCACTCCAGTCTCATCTCTCCAGTATTAGACTTGTTGCCGCAATGCCACGTCACGGCGTGCCAGGCTCAGGAACCGTCCTTATTGTCACAACCCTCCATGAGGAAGTATGTTTGTCAGCTGGTCAAAACCTCCATTATAATCACTGAGTGCCGGGCTTCTGCCTACATGGCCATTAATATGCCTCCTTATGATGAGCCTATGCTCGCAGGTGAGGAGCTGAGGGCAGCAGTGGAGGAGTGGCAGGCCAAGCGCTCACACGCCAGCGGAGCGCCCAGGCTGACCACTGGGTTCCTGGACGGGACCCACCCCATCGTGGACGCCTATGAGCTCAAGGCGAGTAGAAAGGCTCGCCTCACTCCTCATATATGGCTGGTGCAGCCGCATATGTCTCATGACTGACCTACCGAAGCCCACATAGACCTATTCAATCTGCGTGCTGCCAGCTCAGAGCAATATCAAGGGCTTGCCTCACTGCTTGTTTTTAGATCTATCATGGCTACTCGGTTGAGTTTGAGCTTGGACGCCTAAGCCTTGTACATGTCTGCTAAGTGGGTTCTGAAGTCATAGCAGTGTGCAGGTGCGGCTGGAGCACATGCTGCAGCGGCTGAGGGTGCTCCAGGACGCAGCCAACACAGCGCGGCCAACGCGGCTGCTGCCGCACCTGTGGCTGTCGGGCGCGGTGGAGGCGCACAGCCTGCACGTGCTCCGCCACCTGGGCATCACTCACGTCCTGAACGCCACAGAGGACCTTTTGCTCCCTGAGCCAGAGGCCGCCTTCGAGTGAGTTCCCTGATGTACCCTGAGACCTGGAACAGCTGCTTTCTATCCAGCTGAAGTCTCATGATGGATAAGTCTGTTGAGCTGTATCAAGCGAGGGGCACAATGCCCTCTCACACATGGCCCTCCGGCGGTGGAGCATGCCGCGCGTGCACAGCACTATCTGCCTTGAGGGATAGCTACATCACTCAGCCCTTGTAGCACCGGGCAGGTTGCCTAATCTGTTCCCATGCAGGTGTCTGCGGATTCCCATCAGTGACATGGAGGGAGAGGATATCGGGCGCTGGTTTGACGCTGCGCAGGCATTCATTGACGGCGCGCAAGCGGCCGGGGGCGCTGTCCTCGTGCACTGCCATGAGGGCAAGAGCCGCTCAGTCACCCTCGTCCTTGCCTACTTCATGAAGACCAAGGTGAGATGCATGGGCTGAAATGTCGTCTGTGATTAAAAAAAAAGATCACAAAGCTGTGACTAAGGTGCAGCATCTTTCAGTCAGAAAGGGCCACTTCATGTGCTATCAGAGCCTTCCCATGGTCGGCACAAAGCTTGATGGCTTAGTGGAAGTGCCTCAGAAAGAGCGAGAGGTGATGCTGAGGCAATGCATTGCAGGACTGGTCGCTGAAGCAAGCGCTGGAGTTTGTGAGTGCGCAGCGCCCGCAGATCAGCCCCAACGCGGGCTTCATGGCGCGCCTGATCAGGCTGGAGGAGAGCCTCCATGGCACCAAGACCGTCCAGGCGAGACCCCACACCACTCTTTCAACCCAAGAATTGCCTGTCATATATGCAAGTCCAATCTTCTGCTTCAAGCAGAAGTCAGAACCCGAGTGCTCCGCTACTGTTTACCACTGTTCACCACTAGCATAGCATGCAAGGGGTCGGCGAGTCAGAGAATAGCTGGGATCAATTTGCAGCTAGCCCTGCACATCTGACATGCTTTCCCGCATTCCCACATCTGACAAGTATGAAAGTTCTGCCTGCTGCAGCCAGAGCTTTGGCATGCTAATGTGCATAGTGCTGTGTTGCAGTACAAACGGACAAAGCCAGAGCCGCGGATATGCCCAGTGTGCAGCGAGAATGTGGGAATCTCCAAGCAGTCGCTTGCTGTGCATGTGCGGACTAAGCATGGCCTGGAACATGAGCATTTGCTGTTTGAGAGTGGCAGCCCCAAGTCAGCCTGCTGATCAACATCAATGTTCTGCTCCAAGGCAAGGCACAGTGTCTATGTGTTGCACACCATGCACGGCAATCCCAGGCGATTGAGTGTGGATGCAAGCCTGTGAATGATGGCTAGGGAATATGAGCATATCAATAATGACAGGTTTTCCTTATACTCACACGTACGTGAGCAGCTCACTTCGTTTACCATCTCTGCTTCCTCATCTGAGAGGAGCTGCTGTGCCTCAGAAGTACATTTGGAGTTATCAGCGGAAGAGCAGGCCCCGACTTGGGAGGATGCTGAAGGTCACAGGACATACATGTGCGATTTTCCTTGTCATTCATTGCCCTAATTTTGGCTGCCAGCACTTTCCAGCCTACTCTTGAACCTGGATGCATGAATATCGTTGCAAGATCTAGAGGAAGGTTCTACAGAAGGCCTCATCCATGTCCGCATTCCATGGCTCCCTGAAGCTTTTGCCCATCTTCTCTGAATCCACACTGAGCTTGTCCCCGCCCTCATCTGTGAGCTGCTTGAGTGCTGCCAGTTCATTTGACTTGTACCAGTTTACTAGACTGATGCTCTGCAGCTCTGGCAGTTGGCAGGCTTGCAGGATATGCTGGAAATCCTCAGACTCCCACCGGACAATAGACAGCGGTGCAAAATAGTATCTGATGGCTTTTAGGCTGGCTGGCAAAGGCCAGGGGAGACCACTCTTGTGGAAGATAATGTCCAATGCCCTCAGCTTTGACATGCGAGGCAAGATACTGTACAACTCATCTTGACTCATGCAATCCGGCATGTGAATCTGCAAGCATGTCAGACCAAGCAGGTTGCCGACTGGGAAAGCCTCATGTATGCTGAGAGTGGAGCATCCTTCACAACAAAGGTGCTCAAGGGGAGCTTGCAGGGATAGACGGCCATCGATGCTGCAGCGATTCAAGGTAAGGCTGCGCAGTCTGGGGCAGGCCAATGTCACATCTGTGACCCTCAGACTGGTCAGACTCAAGGTCTTCAGCCCCGGAAAGTCAAAAGTGTGTGGCCTGGGCTTAATATCTGAGAAGTAGACCTCATCAGCCAGTCCATCATCCCAATAAGACCAGGGGTGCACGCTGATGTCAAGGCTGGTCAGGGTCTTGAGTTGGTTGGCCGCTGCTATGGCCATGGCTGCATCAGTTGCATAGATGACGATGGCTAGCTTCACCAAGCTGCTTGAGTATGCAGCCCACAGGTTGTCCAGGGCATGAGGTGGGTGCTCAATGCCGCCTGGTCTGAGGAGCCTCCGTGACAGATCTGCACAACAAGCATCATGTGAGGAGATCTGCAGGGAGATCTGCAGGCAGATCTGCTAGGGAACACACACCAGTTCAGTGGCGATACTGTCATGTCAGCACAAGAAATGCATGCCAGCCATGCCCTTCAGCATGCCCATATGACACAATCCCTGCCTGTAAGGCAAGCGCACCAGAACTATGAACACTCAACAGATTGCTGCAGCGACAAAATTGGGAGCTTGTTGAAAGAGAGCTGTAGAGTTGGAAGGTCGCACCCAAAGAGATAGCTACATGGAGCCTGCTTCTCATCATGGAAGCGCTGCTGAGTACTGGTAGCTGCGTCACAATCCATGCAGCAGCCTCTGTGGCTTGGGCAAGGTTCTCGGGGGATCTGTATACACGGGGCTGCCAACGGTGTTTTGTGTTGCAGATGAGCTGTGTGAATCCTGGAAGCCTTCGGGTGAGCCACCTGCATGTACCCCAGTCCATGAGCAACCCAAAACTCGTCAGCATCACACAGGAGCCATCTACAGAAGTTGGAGGCTAATAGTTTCAGGGAATGAAACAACCCATGATACAGCTTGCTACATACCTCGTGATGTCCTCCTTGCACTCAAGGTTGTCGCCCAGTTTCAGGTCTGACGTGAAGTCACATCTGCCCCACAGCTCCTCCATCGGCTGCGGACGGCTTAGGAGAGCATGGAATTGTCTGTCAACAAGCTCAAGGGCGCACTTGTCCCGGAAACTGACTGCTCGAATGATCTTTGCCAGAATATCGTCGGGCAGAGAACGCAAGGTGCAAGCAGAGTCACTGGCCTCTCGCGTGCTCGCACACTTTTCCATGATGGTGAAAAGGAAGGATACTCTGCTGTGAGACACCTGTGGTAAGGAGAGTGTCAGACAGTCCGTCGATGGTGCTTCCAAGGTGTTCTCTACTGAGCTCAGATTGTCTCTGCTGATAGCTAAACTTACACCTCGAGCAGTAGAGGGAGCTGTGGGATCGCAAATTAATCACGGCCCTTCTTCTATGCGTGCCTTCAGGTGCTGGCTATGAGTCAGTGCTGACATCGCACATGTCCTGTGAAGATTGCCTGCCGCCGCCCTGATCTTTCGGGCTGCTCGAACAGCCCAAGCCTTTGCCATAGTCTCCTGGGACGCCCTTCAGATGGATGATGGTCCTTTAGGTTATAGCTAAGTGTGACTCGAACTCAGAATATGACTGCAAAAGATCCGCATAGGGAAGCTTCATGGATTGGATAAAGAGATCAAACAGCCAAAACTTAGCGACCATGAAGGAGTATACACTTTGGACCCCACCACATGCAGTTATGTGACAGCATGCCACTGGAAGGTGCATACTCCTTCTGGCGAAACCACCCAAGGGACATAGAGGTCTTAGCGCAGGGCTAATCATTATCATGAATATGAAGGTGGCTAATGGTCATAATGTGTAGATATTACAGTACTCCATATCATTCCAGAGCCCTGGCTATATGGCCAGCCTCTTTTGGCCACCTTCACTTTGGCTGATTGCAAGGAAAGCTACAATCCTGGAAGCTTAGTGAGGCAACCCATAGCCCGGGTCATATATGTAAGCCCACTTCTTGGCTTGATGTCATAAAATTCCAGAGATGGGAGCAAAGCTTGCACCTACAATGTTTGATAGCGATCTATAGAAGGGTCTCAAAACTCAAAGGTCTCACCATTCTTCATTATCACATTGACCCTGCCCTTCCCTTTGCTATCAGGCTTGCTACTGCCCTTGCTCTTGCCCTTGCCTTTGCCCTTGCCCTTGCCCTTGCGCTTGCCCTTCCCCTTGCCTTCTGCTGTCAGTTCTTGCAACACTATTTGATCGTCTGGCCTCCATTTGTTCCAATGGATCAGGTTGATGCTTTGCAAGTGTGGCAGCCGGCAAGTGTCTACAAACCGTTCGAGATCATTGGGACCCCAATACCTTTCTAGATAGTAGCTCAGGGATTGCAGGCTGGCTGGCAAATGCGGAGGAAGGCCACCCCTATTGAAAACCAGGTCCAGAGTCCTCAGCATTGACATGCTAGGCAAAATGCCATTGATCTCATCTGGGATAAGCTGAGATCTCGCATCCCACAAGTGGCAGCGCAAGCTCCTCAGACCAACAAAGTTGCTGCGTGGGAAACCCTCATGCACACAAAGCGTTATATCCCCCTTACAAGCAAGGTGCTCAAGAGGAGCTTCCAGCGAGAGGCGGCCCTTGACTGAGCACCTTTCTAACATAATGCTCCGCAATCCTGGGCAACGCAGTGTAAGGTCCGACATGCCAAGTTTGCATATGTGCAAGCTCTCCAGCCTTGGTAGGTCGAGAGCACAATTGCCATACCATGAAGACGCACCGTTTTTGAGACTGAATTTGAGACTGGTCAAATTTGTGAGTTTATTGAACACCGGCATCCATCTCGAGATGGGGCTCCTAGGCCTGGCATGTAGTGGGTCTGTAGTGATGGAAAGCTCCATCAAGCTCTCTGATAGCCCCCCCAGAAACTCCCGTGCACGTAGTGACCCTGGCCCAATAGGTGTACTACATTGTTATCCACGTTGGGAGCGCTCAAGCATAGCAGCATGGGTGACACCTCTGCACATCATGCATCAAAATTACGCCTCTCGTAGATTCTCGGTGGTACACAAGCTCTGTTTAGAGTTGGTCCTCAGTCTCTGGCCACTCTTTAGACGTGTCATGCATGCCCGGCCTAGGCAAGACCTTCATCACTGCGCTAGAGATGCACGGTTGCCATGATAGTCTCCTAAGCTTCAAACGCATGTTGCTGCTGAAATGTGAGGCTCATGAATGAGCGCAATTCAGACATGTCAAGAGGTTCACCTGAGGTGATAGCCATATGAAGGCCCATCTTTGACGCATTGCGTTTGGTGAGGAATGGTAGCTGCGTCATAAGCCATGTAGTAGCCTCTCTGGCTATGGATCTCTTATCATGATCGAATATATCATCAATATCTTCCACAGATCTTGGCCAGATAGGATCTAGCAATAAATAGTAACGGCTACAACATTCTGTGTCGCAGATAAGACTCGTGAATCCTGGAAGCCTCTTGAAGAGCCACCTGCATGTCCTCATTGGGCTTAGAAGTGAGACGTGCATGATGTATAAAAGCAACCAGTAAGATGCACAGAGCGCCCATAGGCGTTGGGGGCCACTCACCTCATGATGTCCTCCTTACTGTAAGTTGTCAACCAATCTCAGGTCAGCCACCAGGTTGCAGCTTCCCCAAAGCCCTTCCGTGAATAGAGGGTTGCTCAAGAGAGTGTGAAACCGTTTGTTAAGGAGCTCTAAGGAGCACTTGTCCCGGAGGGTCGTTTCTCGAACGATCTTCCCTAGTATATCGGTAGGCAGAGCATCCAATGTGACACCTCCTTCACCCGCTTCCTGCCTACTTGCACGGACTTTCATCATGCTGTAGAAGGCGCGATCTCTAAAGAGCGACCCTGAGGTCAGAAGGGCGTCAGACTCTCTATAACAGTCGTGCATGAGTTGTTTTCGGCTCTTCATTCAGGATATCGCTACTGAGGAGGACAATGACCTGAGTACTCATGGAACCTTTTGGGTCTAGGATAATAGGATCGATCCTGTTTGCGTCCACATTACAGCTACCTCTCGCACTCCGCTGCCCAGATGATTCCGGGCTGCCCGTCAGGCCCGAGCTCATTCGGCCATGCCTGATCACAAACATGTGCGTGAAAGATGTAATATCGCATGCCTCTTGAGAATTAAAGAAGATTGCGGGGCAAAGATTGTGCTATCATAAACCGATACACATCACGTTTACTTGCCAGTTTCTACTTGAACATATAGAAAGAGCCTGTTGATTATTCTTTGCCTGCCAATGCGATGACCAGCTCCACCTGGAAGTAGGACTGTTGTAGGCATACAATCTATAGGCTAAGTATACAGGGTCCCGGGCCGGAGTAAGGCCAGACTCCCCCCCCCCCTCTCAGTCCCCTTCAGAGATGCTTTGGTCAGCACACAACTTCTTCTAGGCCCCAGACATTCTTGTAGTGTGGATCTGTTGTGAATTTGGGCGTGCCATGCGAGTTTTAGCAGCTTTGCCAGATCCGTGAGATTCTCACCACTTGCAATAGAACATCGCAGAGCCACACCTATCTTTAGGAGCATACCTCAGGAAATCGAGCTTTCAAGTCTGACATCAAGACCAGCGATTCTGAATGTTGCAGCATGAGTGCACATTCACCAGCGGATGTATCATTGACGCCTGCGGTAAGGCCCACTGCATGGCTCAATGTCGAAGGACTGACTCCTCCAGGTAGTTTTGGGGCATCAGAGTCGGCACCCACAATGCATGGGTAGCTAATTACAGAAAGGCCTCACAACTCAAAGGCCTCACCATTGCTTTTCATCATCACACTGACCTTGCCCTTGCCCTTTGCTGTGATCTCCTCCAACGCCAATTGATCGTCCGGCTTCCATTTCTTCCAATGAACCAGTTTGATGCTCAATAGGTGTGGCAGCCGGCAAGTATTTGAAAAGCGTTGGAGATCATTGGGACTCCAATACCGTTCTAGATAGTAGCTAATGTCCTGTAGGCTGGCTGGCAAATGAAGTGGGAGGCCACCCTTTCTATAAACTAGGTCCAGTGTCCTCAGCACCAACATGCTAGGCAAAATGTCATTGATCACATCTGGGATCAGCTCAGACCTTGCGTCCCACAAGTGGCAGCGCAAGCTTGTCAGACTAAGAAAGTTGCTGCGTGGGAAGCCCTCATGCACACAAAGCTTGATATCCCCCTTACAGGCAAGGTGCTCAAGGGGAGCTTCTAGCGAGAGATGGCCTGTAATCGTCCACCTCTCTAAGGTGAGGCTGCGAAGTCTAGGGCAATTCAACGTAAGGTCCGATGTGGTAAAATTTTTCATGTACAAGCTCTTCAGCCTTGGGAGGTCAATAACACAATTGCCATATGATGCGCACGAAGAAACCTTGAAGCTGGTCAGGAATGTCAGCTTATTGAACAATGGCATATATATCTTGGCGAACCGTGGATCGAATTCAATGGAAAGGTCCACCAAGCTCTCTGACAGTGCGCCCCAAAAACCATCATAATCACCCTGCAAGCGGCCCAGAAAGTAGAGACTGTAGTCAGCGGTGCTCAAGCGGAGCAGCTTGGGTGACATCTCTGCACAGCGTGCATCAACGTCATGCCTCTCGCATGTGCTCAGTGTTGCACAAGCTCTCTCTTGTCAATTCCTAGCCATGTCCATGCAAGGCTTCATCACTGCTATGCGGATGCATAGCTGCCATGAGAACTTCCTGTCACTGTAGTCTACTCAATTGAAGCATCTCAGATGAGGTTCATGGACGAGTGCAAATCACACATGTCGGGATGTCAGATCAACCTGAGGTGACAACCATGTGAAGATCAATCTTTGACACGCTGGCTTTGATGAGTGCTGGTAGCTGTGTCATAAGCCATGCAGTAGCCTCCATGGCTTTGGATTTCTGGCTTCGATCCCTCACAAAGGTAGAGCCTTCTAGTCGTTGATAGCATTGGCTACAGCTATCTGTGTCGCAAAGGAGAGTTGTGAATCCTGGAAGCCTGTTGGAGAGCCACCTGCATGTCCTCATTGTCCCTTGCAAATGAGAGGTGCTAGACGTATACAGAGAGCAGTAAAAAAGATGCATAGAGAACCCTGCGAGGAAATGCCACTTACCTCATGACATCCTCCTTCTTGTCAAAGTTGTCAACCAACCTCAGGTCAGTCATCAGGTTGCAGCTCCCCCAAAGCCCTTCCGTGAGGAGAAGGCTGTTGAAGACAGAACGAGATTGTTTGTTCAGGAGCTCTAAGGAGCACTTATCCCGGAGGCTCATGCTGTTTTCTCGGATGATTCCCCCCAGGACATCATTTGGCAAACTACACAATGCGACACCTTCATCACCAGCTTCCTGCCCGTTTGCACGGCTTTCCATCATGCTGCAGAAGACAGGATATCTAGACAAAGACAATTGAGGCCAGAAGTCCGTCGTTGACGAGTCAGAGTGTCAGTATGGTGCAGACGGTCTTTTCGGCTACACGTTCAGGTAGTCCCGGGAGCTATGATAGGCCATGGATAAAGACAGTACCCCGAGTACCCAAGCCCCTTTGGGATCGAATATCGTGACAGTGTCTCTGTCTGCGTGTTGCTAGGTGCCCATGATAGGCAAGAAGCCGAGGAAGAGGGGTGCTTATCTGCCACTGCCCAGATGATTCCGGGCTGCCCGGCTGGCCCAATTGTCTCCCTAGGACTGTCAGTGTATCATGCAGGTGATCAGGCAGATCAAGGCCATGAATGATGAAAGGTACAGCCGAATGAAATAGGCTCATGCACGGGTGCCAACTGCAGCCGCTAAGTGCGGTGCACGTGTGTCATGAACATGATGCATCTCTCTCAGGCTCCAAGTCCATCGAGGGCTCCCTCCCAGGGAGCTGAAGTCGAGGGAGCTCCCTTGTCTGGTGCTCTATCGCATTCGATTGCATGAACCTCGGAACTACAGGAATTACAGCTCAGGGGTGAGATCATGACAAGGACAGCCATTGAGCAGCTTTCAAGCAGTCTACTATGCCGAGGCTCCTGCTATAACTTGATCAGCAGGGTTTCAAGGCGGACAAGGTCTTGCAAGGCCTTGCACCAGTTTGGGGGTATTCAGCAGGCTTGCAATAGGTATCAGTCTCTGAAAGCACTCTCACACATAACCACGTATGCCCTTGCCTCTCCATGGATCAAAGAATTCACTGCTCACTGAGGCATGCTGATCCATATGACATTCAGACTGTTTAATTCAAGGCCCATGTGCTACTAGGATTGTGGACTGGGGTTGCAAAAGCCTATGCCTTTCGCCCTTCCTGTTTTTAAGCCCTGGTTGTTCAGAAACTGCTGCTACCCAAGGTTGAGCCACAGCAGCTCAGTGCCAACCGCCTACTGTAGCTTAATATGTCGGTGATTGCCATTTCTGTAGCTACAAACAATTCATATCTCTGAATTGGGACCTATGTTGTGAGCTCTGCTGTCGATGCCTTTGCACAGCCCCTGCATCCTTCTCATGAGGCCACTCCGTAAATCATGCGCCCCCAGGAGCAACTGACTGACCCCAGCCTTCAAAAGGATTTCTGAGCCGGGGAAGGCTCCATCCGCCACTCCTATGCTGGTCTGAGCCTGCTCCGTCGCCGTCTTGGATTGCAATTGCGCTAGGCATGGGCTTCTGGGGGCTGCCAGCTGGAGCTTCTGTGCTGCTCTGCTGTTTCCAGGGTGGCAGCACCCAGAAGGGCTGCCCGCTCTCTTGGGCAGCACCAGAATCCTGGGCAGCCTGCTCTGCCTCAACTGCAGGCGGTGTCTGCTGGGTGTTGGAGGATGGCCTCTGGGTCAGGGATGCTGGCATGGGGTTCACCGCTTGGGCAGTGGGTTGACCCAAGGAGGGGCTCTCAGACTGTGGTGGAGGTGTGTCGGCAAAGGGGTTAGGCAGCTGGGGCCAGTGCCAGGGCTGTGGTGGGGCTGCCTCTGCAACTGCTGCATGCACATGGGAGCTTATCAGACGAGGCGTCACGCGTGCAGTACTTATGCTGGCACCAGTACATAAGTAGCTATCAGGCAATGCAGTGGTGAGGTGCTACACCAGAAACCATTCACAATGCGCTCTCAAGGGGGCACTGTGTATGCGTAGGGAGCCGCTGTGGCTTCTTGACGTTGTTTAGTGTTCCAGGGAATCTCTGATTCCTGTGACAGTACCTGTTGCATCCGCTGTATCCTTATGCGGATGTGAAGGTTGGTTGAGGCCTCCGAACCTTCTGCGGCTTTGTCTCAGCTGTTTGAGCAGAATCTCCGCATCAACCTGCACAGCAGGTCTGGCTTATGTTGCTCCATATGAGACACTGCCCTTAAGATGATGATGCCCCATCCTCAGGCCATGGTATTTGTGACAGGACCCTGCACATTCTGTTGACATGACACCGTGGGGTGTACGACGCATCACTTGCAATAATGAGGTACTTGTGGGCTGTACGTCAGCCTGTCGGGCTGCACACCCATGCCTGAGACTGAAAACCAGTGACATGCAAGAGAGAATTAAAGAAGTAATGCACCTTCTGGAGGTGTGCATTGATGTCTTCTTCCTCCATGGTGACAGCCTGTTCAAGCTCCTGGAGCGCAGCCTCCTTCTGCCCCATCTTTGCCAGAGCCCTGCCTAGCTCCACCCTACACAGATGATCCTCAATTGAGGGGAGTTGGCACCACAGCACCTCCGAAACTTTGTGCACTTCATCTATGACATGTATTTGCGCCACCTTGGGGGTACTAGCAGAAGAGCATGGTGGATACCGGACAAAACAGCACATTCAGCAGAGAACAATGCGCCTTCTCTTGTGAGGGGAATACTGCTTGCCAGCCCTCCAGCAAGCACTGCTGAGACATACCAAGCAGGGCTGCCTTCCAGTGAGCAGTGCTGAGACGTATCAAGCAGAGCTGCCCACCTGTGGATCATGCGGGTGGGGTTGAGCTCTGTGGCTCTGCGGTAGTGCTGCAGGGCCTCTGCATGGGTACCCGTGGGCAGGTCTGTGCCGAAGATGATGCGGACGAGAGCGCGCGCTATGCCGCTCAGCTGCGCCATCTCCCAGTGCCACCTGGCGCGCCACGTCAGCACAACTCAGCTTCTACGGAGAGTGCTTTGCCTTACTTCTCAACCGGGCTGCAGTCTCCATGACATCACCGGACAAGGCATATTTTATCTAAGGTGCTGCGCATCTTGGGCCGCTGGCAAAGTCACAGGAGATGTCAGACAGCCCAAAAAGGCCAGGGCGCCATGGCATTTGCCTGCTACTCACAAGGAGGGGCTGCAGCATCAATGCAGGTTGAAGGTCAGACATCCAGTGCTGCTGTATAATGGTGCTTGCCTGCCCATGAGATGCTGAGCGAGGTCGTCCTGGGGCTCCTTCTGCAACGCCACCACAGCAAACTCCCGCGCCTCCTTCGCCAGCCTCACCTGTAGCAGCAGCACAATAGTATGCTACAGGGACATGCAGGCACCACCTGTGCTGCGGGTGCTCATAGGGCAGCTCTTGAGGCTCCACATTCATGATAATGCGCACAGTGACCCCCTGCAGCCTGGTGACAGGAATGTGTGATGCAAAGGAAGGTGTTGCAAGCCTACTTGTGTCCAGAAATGGAGGCTGGCCGTACCTTTGTTTTGGCGTCTGAGAAGACAGCAAGCCGACCCATGCTGATGCAGGCGGCCACGTGCGGCAGGGCCCTGTGTGGCGCCAAGACAATAGCCTGTACAGCCACATCAAATGAACAATGTGTAAAATACACAGTGTTCTAAATTGCTGCGGACGTGCTAGACAGACGCGGATGATACTCATGTAGGTCTCAGAGACAACCTCGCAGGCATCTAGGTCAAAGTGAGCCTGTATGCAGTGTCCTGAGAATTTTATGAGGGCAGAGCAGGAACAACCAAGAGAACCATGTACGTGAGATGACCAACTTCTGGTGGGAAGTCAGCCTGGTGGAGTGGCCCACCTGCTTTGCATATTCTATGGCCTTCTTGTTGACTTCATGCCTGTCCTGCATGGTGAGGCGCTCCCGGAGGGGTCCCTGTATCTCGTCCAGGTAGCAGGCATCCGACCACGCCTTAGCGGCCAAGCACAGCGTGTTTGCCACATTTGGCACCAGCTTGTTTGCCTCCTGAGAGCCAAAGACAAGCTCAGCAAATGCTCTCATACAATAAGCTTAGAACCATCGTGTCCTGCAAGTTTAGTATGGCGTGCTAAACATCTTCTACGACCATGACGCCTCCACAGCTTATGCACTGGACTGTGGAATCTCCCCTGTGCCTGCTCATAGCACAGCATAGCATGACCTGAAACATGGGAGACTACTGGGTAGGCCTTGGGAAAATGCACATTCGTGGCACAGTGAGTCAGCGCTCGGAAGATTGACAGTGCCAGACCTCGTAGCAGCGCACAGCTGAGCGCACATCAAGCTCCCTCTCATGCTCCTGGCCCCTCTTTATGAGGGCCTTTGCAGATGCTTGGGGACCTCCCATGCGGCTGCATGCACACAGTGCTTATCAGGCTCTGTCTAGGGGAGCGGTACCCCAAAGGTTGAGAGCAGAGAGGTGCGGCCCCCTCAGGATGGCAGTAGCATGCTGGAAGGCAATGGTTGACGCAACTGCTCTACACAATACAGAACAACATAGCATGAGAAGGGAGGAGCCATGGGAGGATCAGAGGCTCACAACATGCCCCCTTCGTGCTCCTTCCCTTTGCGCTTGCGCTGCCATGGGAGCGCAAACTTCAGAGGGTTGTGATCTCCGTGCTCGCTGCTTGCCCTCTTCCTCTCCCGCTTTGCAAGCCGGCGCAGCTCCCCTACATGTCACAAACGCCAGTCAGTATTGAACTGCGTAGCATCACGTTGCCATGCAAGGCCAATGCTGATGACGTGATAGAAGTCTCCTCCCATCTCTGTGCTTTTGGCGCAACTGCTCACAGTTTCAAGACGCTTTCAACGCTAGAGAGCGTTGGTGAATTGAGGGGGTTTAGGCACACCTTCCTCCCTAGCATGGGCGTGGTGCTGCTTTATTTTGTGCCCCAAGCGGCTTAATTTGCCCAGAACAGCAGCTCCCAGCGAAAGCACTGATTTGTGGACATTGTGTCGAGCCTGCGCATGAAACGGCCCCTCAGCATGCAAAGGTTGTGCGTTTGGCAGTATTAAAGCTACGCAACAGCTGCAGGCATGCAGAAGAATCGAGACAGGTATGAAGGTACCTGAACGGCAACTGTGACGCCCTCCTCTTCAAGAAGAACCTGGTTGCGCCTGTTGCTGGCATCACGTGTGCGCTGGGAAATAGGCTGCGAGGGTAATTGTAGCTTCGCAGACAACTGCAGCGGGTTCTGGGAGAGGACATGGGTGTGCAAGTGCTTTGACAACCTCTGCGCCCCTTCTGACAGCCCCGCTGACACTGAAGCCAACAGCTGCTGTGGGCTGGCTGGCGTTTGAGGTAGCCTGACCTGGAGCTTGTCCTTCCCCGGAAGCATTTGGTCGTGGAAGCCCTCCCAGCAATAATCACCAGTCAGTCCTTCTCAAGTCAATATATACAATGGCAGCATACAGGACCGAGCACCATCAATATTTCTCAGTACTGTAATATCCATAATGCTTCGAGGGGGGTCGAGCGCAGATAAAGCTGTACCATTCTACTGAGTCAACAGAACTGAGCTGCACAGTCAGACGGTACCTGGCTGCTCTCAGGCGCGCATGCAGGACCCCTAGACGGTCAAATCCCCCTTCGCATCTCCTAACTAATTCCTAAGCTAATTAACGCCATTGGAATACTCGTAGGACACAGAGGAAGGATAGGACTCCATCTCATCGGGCAGCCCCGGAAAGGGCCTGGGCAGGTCGACCGATTGAATTGACCCTATCACAGAAACTACGGATACGTTGTTTGAAGACGGAAATATAGTTGGCCCCATCCAGTATTTTCTTCAAATGCGCTTACACTCCCTCTAAGCTCTCAGCATACGCACACATCCACTCAAGGCAGGCTCTCTCAAACCATGCGCATGCACCCATATGCCCAGACGCCCTCGTAGCTACCTATAGGCCTATTTGTCATGGACCTTCAGAGCATCCAGGACAAAAATTTCAAGCTAAATGAAGACGAGGCATCCACGGCATGACACCCATACTGTGAATTACAACATAGGTTCATCTGTGTGATCCTCCCACGAGCTGGTTAGCCTAAGTCTGCAGTCTAAGACACACTTGGCAAACGCAGCCAATAGCCATCATAACGCTTGTGGCCTATGCCTCTCTACTTCACAGCTGCGGCCAGCTCCTGTCCACGACTATGAAAAGCAGCTTCGTGGGTGAGCCGGGCTGGGGTGGCCTCTTGGACGGCAAGGTCATCACCACCATGCAAGCCGGCACACCTGTGAAAGGGAAGGGGGTCAGGTGAGTGCAAGACTGGCCTATGTCAACATGCCCATCGGCTTTCTTACAGATTGCCCTGGGAGTGGCAGGCTCACATCAAGTAGGTCTGCTGTTCGTATTGGGGACCCTTCACGGCACTCCCCTGCTTCCAAGGAACACAAAAGTTGCTGCCCACAACCTGTCAGAGACATGAGGGAGCAAAACTGGCGTACCTACATGCCGGCTCATGTCTATCTGCGCCATGAGTTGCTGCTGGGCCAGCTTCTCCAGCATCCCCTGCAAAGGATGCACCAGCTGTGACACTGTGCACATACATGCGCTGCTGAACACTCCTGCAGAGCAGCATGCCTGCAAAACGCTGAGATCAGTAACTGCGTCACAAGTGAAGCAGCACTGCAGGGTACAGTGGAGCACCCAGACAAGGCCTCTCCCAGTGCGGCTTGCTCTTCTTTGTGAAGCTGTCTGAGGCATGTGTGCTAGCCATGTGTGAAGGTGCATCACGGCCTAGTTGTTGGCCGCAAATGACATGACGTTGATCCACTGCCAAGAGTATGAATGTGGGCAGTCTCTGGGAGTTACCTTGCCCAGCTCTTCCACAATGCTCAGCTGTATGACACCGCGCAGACGCTGCTTGCTAGTGTCTCTCAGATCGCTGACCAGAGACGCGCTTCTGTTCACCTCAGCAATGTTCTGCAGCACCACGCTTCCATACTGAGTGCACAATGTGAGAGCCTGCTGCCACATGAGCACTACAGACTCTGTGAGCATATGATGAACAACAGGCCAGGCAACACCAAACTTTGCCTGATCACTCATACATTGCGGGAAGCGTGCATAGCTCTGTTGATGCTACCTTCGGTGGCTTGAGCTCAGATGAGTCTCGTTGTTGCAGCAACAAAGCATGGAAGGTCAGCTGAGCCAGCACTTGCACGCACCAGCTCACTAGGCCAGCCTCGCGCCAGGTCTATACTCTCATTTCCCAGGACGAGCATGGAGCAGGTCCACAGCAGCTGGGGAGCGCCGCGCGTCACTGCCTCCCCTAGAAACATCCGCCCCTGCATTGAAAGGTGCTTGCTCTGTACGTACTAGTCCTTCAAGGTCTCAAGGAGCAATGCACAAGGACTCCTGCAGACTTCTCTTTTCAGACTGGATGGTTAGCTCCCTGCGAAGGGCGCCAAAGACCACATGCATATGCGCAATCACATGAGACGTCTCTCTAAACAGCACCACACTGCATCCGGCTCTTTGCCCTATTGACGTTGAGTTGATCTGTCTGCAAGGCAGCAGCAGCGGCTATCTTCCGTTTCACACCGGAACACTGCGTTGCTGGCGCAGCTATGCAGATCAGGGATACGGGAGCACACCTGCCACACCATGTTCTGTTGCTGTGCCTGCTGCTGGCTGTTCGGGTCTGCTGAGGCTGCTGACTCATGCTGCGCCCTTTCAAGGGGCTCTGCTTTGATGTCAATTGCATGCTGAGCTGGAGGCGCTGGCTGCTTAAATTCCGCTGCTGCTGAGGCAGCAGAGCTTGTCTGCGGCTGAACGTCCTACAGACAGCACAAAGCCGGACGCTTCACTTCCATGCTCCATACTGTGGTTGTGCTGCCAGAACACTAGTCCGCAGGCTGTGCCATGACATGCCAGTTTTTGTATTGCGACATCCGAAAAAGGTGCGGGACTATGCACCGAGGCTTGTGTGGTGAAGGGATGGCTTGAATGGGACAGGGGATGGGCACCTTGAAGAAGAGGGGGTCTGCGTTCAGCAGCTGCAGAGCGCCTGTGCCAAGCGGCCATGTGGGCGCAATGAAGCATCTGATGGAGGTGCCGATGTCAACCACGGCCCTCCTCGCCTCAGAGGATGCTTTGAAGCCCTATATAAACACAAGCCTCACCATCTGCATAAAAGACCCTGGGCAAGTGGGTTTAGGCATCAGCAGGGTTGCCCACTCTGACAGGGTATAGGGAATTATCTAGAGTATGCAGCAAAGTGGCTATTTATAGCGGTGCTCCAGAGTGAGGGCAAAAGGCACCTGAGCGGCCACAAACGCTCGCCCTATGCGGCTAATGGCGTCCTGGCATGCCAGGTGCTGCGGTGATACGAAGCTGAAGTCCACTCCTCGCTTTCTCAGCGCCTGCGCTTCCAAAGGGAGTCTTCTTGAGCGCTGCTCGATGCTGATCTCCACATCCTCATGTTGGTAATGAGGATGAAATGCATTTCATATTCAGGTCCCGATGTGCATTGATTTTGCAGCAAGTCATATGCCCTGCACTGTCTGCTGATGGCTGAGAATCCGTTTGCGCTTGAGCTACACGATCAAGGGCTGCTGCAGTGGGAAGCCTCATGCCATCTGAGACTTGCCAGGCAGAGCTCTGTATAGCCTGCCAGCCCAGGAGCAGAGTGACAGTCTTCGGGTTGCGGCCAGGGCACAGGCGTCTTTGAGGGCTCTGAAGCCGCAAGAGCTATGCAGTGGCAGCTTTGGCTGGCAATCTCAATCGTGGTGTTGCCGGAGTTCACATTGCTGGGGCACTGGAACAGGTATGCCACCTCAGACAGAGCCTCTGCAAGTGAAGCAGAACAGACGTCATTGCTGACACTCTCTTCCGCCATACTTGCTTCCAAGGGTGTGGCACAGTAAGCTATTGGTATTGCAGTTATTGCATGCACGTGCCCATATGTTGAACAGCTCCTCGTTCTGCAAATGCAAGCCATGGCTGAGGGTTTGCTGTAGCTCTCCTCTGCAGCGCTTACGGGACAGAAGTACTAGGTCTGCATAGGCATGAGAAATTTTGAGGGGAGCAACAATGACGACAGTAGTGCACACCTGACAGCAGCGGCTGCGCACGGCAGCCCCCCAGGGACGGGCGTATGCCATCAATGCAGCGCCTGATGTGGTCCAGGTCGCTGCTCCACTGCGTGCCTTGCAGAGGGCATGTGCTGTACGGCCATGCTGATGCATAGGTGACCAACGCCACCTGGTAGCAAAACACAATCTTAATACGTCAATTTGCCCTTGACATCATCCTGTGTCAAAAGCACAAGGTGGAGAGTTGTATTCTATGGAGGGGCACGTACCTCACATGCATCCCTGTGGCTGGTCTCCAAGGCAGCCAAGATGGCACCAAGGCACCTCTTGAAGTGCTGCCAGTGGCTGGACATAGCCCAAGTGTTCTGCACACCAGCGAAGGGGTTCATGAGGTTTCACCGGGTGAAGTTCACCCCTTCTAGTCTGCAGCTTGCAGGTTCCCTAAGATCATTAAGGCAGCCTCTGATATGGTCCATATCTTGTTCAAGTATACGATTGTAATATAGGCTGTACCTCTATGACAAAGCAGACCCGTTGAATGCTCATGGGTCTGTCTGGGGCTTCCGCCATGATCCGGATCTGATATGGGAATGTGCGCTGTCATGTCAAGGCTACATCAGCATTGGTAGTTAGCGATTGCGCAGGAATCAAGTAGCAGATTCCAGGGCTCAATGGGGACGTTGTAGAGAGGTGGTGTGCGCTGTAGACGGACAACAAGACACTACTTTATTACACCGTCTGACCACACCAGCCACCGTGAGCACCCAGAATGAACGTTCAAGTGCAACGATGCAAGACAAGCTTGGTCATAGGACATGCTAGGCAGCGTTGGGCCAGGAAACATACTGCACATGGCCACATGCCTGCTTTGCATGCGTTGCCACATCAGCTGTGCCGTTGTCTTTCATCTGCTCTCGCCCACCTTGCCAACACCCTTTGGCCTCATAGAGTCCTCCTTAAGCGCATCGAAAATCAAGGCAAGGCTGTTATCGTGTCTCTTCTTCCTACGTGTACCCGCTGCGCTTTAACGTCCTGGCAAGAAGCAGGACAGAGATTGCAAACTACTGCCACCTGCAGCCTAGCAGACCACTGTGAGTGTCTGAAGACAAAGGGTCATGGATGCAGAGGGAGATATATCCATGACGCCCCCGGCTACAAGCCTGGTAAATACCTGATGATATGTGTATTGCATGTCACACACGTCCTCCTCGTTCGTGCCAGGCACGATATTTGCTTTCCAGTAATAACCCTGAGCAATCAAACCATCACCGGCAACGCTCTACAAGTAGTTGAGTCCACCCATTTTTACCATCGTGTTATATATGCATTCGGGCCTGGGTTGGGTACAAAGAGCTCGGTGCTTCCTGTACCGAAATCCATGTCGCTGTCTTTATGAATTGTCCCAGTAAGAGTCCGAGGCTGCGAACGCTGTCGCAGAGGCATCTGAGCTTTGAAGAGACACCAGAGCCTGCAATGACGCGTGCAAGGCTCAATGCTGTCTCGTTCAAGGAGGACAAGGCACCTCTCATCCATGACGCCTCAGTCACCTTCACCATTGGTCATCCAGCAAAGGCAGCTGTCTCGGACTCTCCTCTCTGGCAGCAGGTGAGCCTAGCCAAGCCTCCATGCCCACCCTCCATGCCATGCATAGCTTTTGTCGGCCATGCTGCAATGATTTATTGTTACAGACCTGCCCATAAGTGGGAGTGAAAGTTGAGACAACAAAACCACAGAGGAGGCATAGATACTCCCCATGGCACCCCATGGCATGGACATGAAAGGTGACCAAACAGGGAAGGCTGCTGGTGACAAGATCACCAAAGGGGAAACAGCTGCCCTGTGCACCACCTATGTGCAGATGTCTTTGGTCCCTGGTAGTCTGGATGGTGTGCGATGGATCAGGGCAGAGGGCGTACATGTACTGCTTGCAGGTGAGAGACATCGTGCAGTGGAAGAACCCTGCGCTGAGCGCCCTAGTACTGCTGCTGGGCTCCTTCTGCGCACTGGCCGGAGAATTCATCCTGCGCGGCGACCACAAGGTTACACCCCTGAAGGGTGTGCACCCCTTGTCACACATGGCAAAGCACGCCTGTCTGTGATGCGTGGTCTCCCTGTAACATGAATGCAGAGCACTGCACGTGTGCTGTGCTTTGGCATTGTGACATGCGCCAGTGTGTAAAGGTCCTCAGACAGAGCTTCAGGACTCTGAGATGACTCAGAGTAGGGAGGCTATGGCCTGAGAGGGTGATTATCTGCTGCAGCCATCTCATACCTTGTTCTGGGGGATCTGGCGGTCAACACGCTGCGGTCCATGGTGTCGTCTCAGTGGCAGGACAAGGCGGCCTGGAGCACCAGCGCAGTCATTGCCAGCGCAGCTGAGGGCGCCAAACAGGCGCGCGCATACTCCCGATCTCGGCGTTTGACAACATGCTTTGCAGCGCATGCAAGCTACACTGTCAGGAGACTACAACAAGCTGACGGGGGCTAGGCCTTGTGCCGTGCATGCACTGCTGCTCGGATAGAGCATTGGGGATCATGGCAGGAATTAAGGTTGGCAGCAGACATCCTGACGGGAGATTGCCCTGTGTGCAGGCGGTGCTGCGCTTGGCCAAGCTGCACGATGACCTGCTGTCTGCCAAGGACCCCGTGCTGACTCTGCGCCTGGCTGGCGCCTTCTGCATACTGGCCCTCCTGAGCAATGTCTTTAGGTGATGATTAATCCACACACAAGCCTTGGCCAAGATGCTCTGTCGTCCAGTGTCCAGAGTCCACGAAAGAAACTTGTAATTGCTACCAGTGGCATTAGTAGACACATCTGCGCCAATCCATGGGACGCCCATGAGAGACATCACCATGTGATTGTGCCCAAGCTATGGGCAGAGGGCACTTGAGACATGATGAGCACTTCTGAACTATGCGCATGTGCATGTGCAGCATGTGGAGGATCATCTGCCTGGGCTTCTTTGGGGTGTTTGCCTGGGGCGTGACCTGGGACATGTATGGCACTCGGATCCAGGAGCACTACCACAGGGTGGTTGACGCTGTACAGGCATGGCTCAGTTTGTCTTCTCCATTCCACTGTCATGTTATTGCCTGTGCTGGTAGACACCTCTCATGAGACCGCTGGCAGAGTTGTTTGCCATATATGCCAGAGTGGTCGAGGTCGTGTGTGGGCTCCCAGCATCAAGCAGCAGCTATCAGAGTTCATGTGATCTGGGCGCGCTCTGTAATGGATTGCCTGGCGAGGTCAGATAGGAGCTGACGTGCAGCCAGTAGGAGTGAGCAAGCAGCTGATATGCGGTCTGCCCATCAGGCCTCTATGCCTCCAACTTGCAGAGGTGCCTTTGGCAGGAGTTCACTTCTCCTCACAGCAAGCAGTACACCGGAATTCCAGGGTCTTGCCGCGAGAGGAAGGCAGTTGCTGTGCAGGGGCGCTGGCAGGCTCTGAGGCTGAGCAGGCGCCAGAAGGCGGTCGCGCTCTGCGTGGCCAGCCTGTGCGTGTGGGCGGGCTCTGGGTGGACCACCAGGCTCCAGGTGCTGCTGCTGGGAGCGCTGACTGTGCGCTGCAACCTGAAGCCGGCAGAGGTGTGCTGTGTATGCTTGCCCATTACTCTCTCATGGGCACCTCCACATATAGGTCGCTGTTTGGAGGCTGCTTGCAGCAACTCCCTACTTGCCCATTGTCCCTTCAAGCAGCTTATTCAAGGCAACAAGATGTAATTGTCGACTCACAATTCTCACTCATGAGCATTTGTAGCATAACATGGTGTGGCATGGCTTCCCCGTAAGCAGCTGCAGTGTGTGAGGCTGAACCTATGCTGAGTGTGCCTGGTGCCTGCTCAGGTCACCGCCATCATCAGTCATGCAGAGCCGTACGTCCACAGCGCCAAGAAGCGCGCCAGGCGTCTCTCTGTCGCTGCCACGGACTACGTCAGGCGCCACAGCTTTGGACCTGTCCCGCCCAAGGCTCACGAGAAGTAGGCTGGCGCTGTTAGAAGATGGAAGCTGCCGAGGATTCTCCGGACATGCATACTTGGCTCTCTGGTTGGAGGTGCAGCTCGTAGCTTTACAGCCGGTTGCAGCTTTATTGTGTCTGAGAGCTGTGCAAATGTGAGCACTGATTGGGCAATGCGCTTCAGCATGGCGCCTTAGAATTTGAAAGGCTGGACAAAAGACAGGGTGACAGTATCTTGGATTGCAGCAGGAAATGTGGATATCAACAGTCTTGCAGGACACTTGCTGCAGTCGTCTATCCCGATTTAAGGCACTGTTGATAAGGTTTCATTGCACTGCGGTTTTGAGAGGGGCGCTATTTGTGGAAGAACACCGGTGCACTAACAGCTTTGCACCACTGTTACCCCGAGAACGGTCAAGACATGGAGTTTAAAGGCCTGCGATGACAATTAAGGATACGATTGTGACATCACGACTGCAAGGACTCAGTCTATAGCAAAGGGGGCCTCTTCTCTGAAGGTTGGCTCTGGGATGCATGGCAGCTGCTCCTGGCTTCCTGCCCCGTTGGCTCGGGCCTTTGGGCAGGCGAAACTGCCGCACTGGCCTGCAGAGTTTGCTACACTGTATCGTGCCTCATATATCTTTTAAGCAAAGCCTGATAACTACACAAACGTTGCTACGGACACGCCATGCCCACAAGAGAGACATCTTAGTAAGATGGCTGGCTCTCTCAGGCTCGGCGCCTACCTGCTTGTAGCAGCAGTGCTACCATTTGCAGTGCATGGAGAGGTATCTGGAGCGAATGCACGGAAAGGCAGCACGTATAGTATTGGTGTAGGTGCGTTGACATCAAATGGGAAGTAACTAATGAGTGCTGGCAACGTCGCTATTTCGCACTGGCCTCTTCGGTAGTTCACTCGTGTAATTTTACGGAAAAACTTGAATCACCTATATCGTGCAGGCAAGGCTGATATAACAGGGCCGGCCGCAGATGTCAACCTCATGGTAGGCCAGATCATTGGACTCACACAGATGCAAATAGCACCGACATGCCTATATGCAGCAAGATCCTCTCCAAATTCTGTGTTAGTACATTATAGTATAGTCGAGGAGCTTGCTTGGCAACCGTAAATTCTATTCTTTGCGTGCAGGGATATGCAGCCCCAGGGCAGCTAGCAGCAGGCATTCACACTCGCCTGTATGCTCGTGCATATGTCATTGGAGACGCCCAGGACGAACGGTAAGCCCTGTGCCAATCGTTCTTGCATGTGTCAGCATGGGATGTGGGGCGCTCCTGAGAGGGCAAGGCTGAACGGATGTGGGCGCCTGCAGGAAGCGCTTTGTCTTTGTCAATCTGGACGCCTGCATGGCATCCCAGGGCGTCACGCTGACAGTGCTGGAGCAGCTGAAGGCAGGCTTCTCCTTGTCATCCATAAGTATCGTCATGCTGGGCACACACTATCCTGAAGTCCATGTGAGGCATGTGTCGTGTGAGGAACTCCAATATGAAAATAATGTCTATATATGGGCAGGGCAGATCTGTAAGGGGTGCTATCTGGGTATGCAGGAGCTGTACGGGGATCTCTATACAGAGAAGAATGTGGCTCTCAGCGGCATTCACACGCACTCAGGGCCTGGCGGGTACCTGCAGTACATTCTGTACATCATCACATCGCTGGGCTTTGTGCGGGAGAGCTTTGATGTGCTGGTTGCCGGCATTGTACAGGTGAGACTCTGCATGCCAAGTTCTCTGCTGTTCCCTGTCCCCAGAGCAATGCCCAAAATGCCTGAGCTGGCTGCACACAATGACCTCGGGGTGATGGGTGGGGAGCACCTATTTATGCACATCGCTAAGGCACATCTGGCTAATGTGCCCAAATGACAAGCAAGTCAGTACAGGAACATGCGATCAGGCCCTCTGGCTACAGCATGATGTTGCCGTCCTGAGGTGGGATTGCCCATCCACACAATGTGTCACGTCACTGACATGTGCAGGCGATCAAGCGGGCGCATGAGGATGTGAAGCCAGGGATGCTGCAAGTGACCGCGGGCGAGCTACTGGATGCAAACGCCAACCGCAGCCCCACAGCCTACCTGGCCAATCCGCCCGAGGAGCGGGCACGCTACAAGCACAACACTGACAAGTCCATGACCCTCCTCAAGGTTCTGGACACCGAAGAGAGGTGAGCTCCTTGTCAGCTTTCAATATCAAGGTGATTCCCCACACATGTTTGGCCCATTGCTGCTCATACCTTGTAGCCAGTAGTGGTATGCGCTGCCTAGAGAATTACCTGCATGCTGAAGATTGCCTAGTGCATGAGCCTGAGGTACTATGGCTGTTGGCATGGCAGCTGAACAATGCTGTCGTGCCTACAATCGCTCCGCTCTACCTCTCTGTTCAACCACCTGGAGGCGTGCTGCACATCAATCACCTGAAGTGCTGAATTATTCTGTCTAGCACATGCAGCATGGCAACTCATGCACGTTTCCTGCACAGGGGCCGAGGAGCTGTCACATGGTTCCCAGTGCACTGCACCTCCATCAACAACACCAACTCCCTCATCAGTGGCGACAACAAGGGGGTGGCTGCCCAATTTCTGGAGGGCTGGGCAGCTGGGGCAGACCGGGCCGCCGCCAATGGCAATGGTACAATGGACAGCGGGTTTGTGGGCGCTTTTGGGCAGGCCAATGTGGGCGACACCTCGCCCAACGTCCTGGGGGCCTTCTGCTACGACACAGGTTAGGGCACTGTAATCCTGCAACTGACATTTGTAGAGACTGTCCTTGGCAGTCAGTGCAGGACATGATCAGACTTGATCAAAGGACGCTGTGCCATGACGCGGCACCTGTTCAGGCATTGGCTGAGGGTTGGCCCTGGCTGGCACATGCCCAGGAATAAGATGCTATTTTGGTCAGAAGGATGCTTGTGCACATCAGCGCTCTCCCTTCAGGCCTGCTCAGGCTGACTGATGCATGTGCATGCATCAGGGGAGCCCTGCGAGAAGGAGCACAGCACGTGCAACGGACGTAACGAGATGTGCATTGGGCGCGGCCCGGCCTGGGAGGCGGATGACTACGGGTACAAGAGCAATGAGATCATCGCGCGGCGCCAGTCTGACAAGGCCATCGAGCTGTGGCAGAGTGCTGCAACCCCAATCTCAGGTGACTTTTGATCTGCTTCCGGCATGGTGAGAGTAAATGCCCTGTGCGCCTCTCAGTACCAAAGTCACAAGGAACTTGCCAGGCAGTCAGTCAGCATAGAAGACCTGACCTAGGACACACTCAAGCTGACGGCTCATGCATGGGGGGTTGCAGGGGAGATAGACTACAGGCACGCCTTCCTGGACATGAGCGCCATCACAGTAGCGCCCTCCAACTACACCCGCGCTGGGCAGACCTGCCGGGCGGCCATGGGCTTCAGCTTTGCTGCTGGCACCACTGACGGTGCGCCCTGTCACTCTGTCAGTCCTCAGTACTTACATGGCTCCCTGGACTGGACAATTATATTTCCAGAAGAGGGGCTACTGTCTTGATCTGCCTTTGGCCATCATTTTCTGTATGAGTACACTTGCTAATGTATATATGTACAGGTTATGGGTGGCACATCCTGTGACCTTTCCACCTACAGAATAAGCTCATATATCCTGCTGGTCTGCATGCTGCCTCTGCGCCCCTTCTCTACTGTGAGCATGATGTTGGTATTCAGCATGCATGATTTCTCTGGATGCTGCTTGTCCAGGCCCTGGAGCTTTTGACTTCAAGCAAGGGGATACGGAGGGCACCATCTTCTGGAGGGTGGTCAGCCACTTCCTGAAGGACCCCAGCACAGAGCAAATCGCCTGCCAGGCGCCCAAGCCTATTCTGCTGGACACGGGCTCCGTGCACGTCCCCTATGAGTGGTGCGTCACAAATAGCTGAAGCAACCCGCACCCCCTGCCCCTACACTTCTTATAGAGGTGGTGAAGCGTCCATGAGCAGCTCTTTGCGCTGTCTGTGGGGCTGGTAATTGGGCACGAAAGTGAGAAGCCTCGTCAGGATGACAGCTCATCAGGATTTTATGGCAAAAGATGCTGCATCAGAGCTTGCTAGGGGATGTAGAAAGCTATATGAGCCAGGTGCAGCGCGAGCAGGTCTTGTCATGTAAGCTGTCAAAAAGCAGCCGTGCAACTGATGCTTTGTGGTGCATGCAGGCAGCCCACAATTGTGGAGATTCAGATCCTGAGGGTGGGCCAGCTGGTGATTCTCTGTGTCCCCGGTGAGCTCACAACAATGGCAGGCAGACGGCTGCGAGAGGCAGTCCACCAACAGGTGCAGTTGTGTCCTTTTCTCTGCACACATGAGCATGTCTGTACTAGCATTGGGTGGTGTTTCATGCATAGTCCAGGTTGCCACAAAGGACAGGCACCTTTCGCTGCCTTTCTGATGCGTGTATCCCTGCGAAGATCACAATACAGATACACGATTCGGGAAGCAGCAGAAGGTTTCTGTTTCTTGGGGCGGTAGTGCGCATGTACTTATGACGATACAGCTGTGCTCGATAAGATTGAGAGAAAGAGTAGCTTGGTGCTGCGGATGTAAGGTTGCTAGCTGGGCCTGAACCAGCTATCCAGGTGGAAGGTGTCCGGAGGTTTGAATGTGGCTCTGGCATTGAGCGGCCTGGCTGTCACCAAGGCCCCTGAAAACCTGGGTCGCCAGGTTGTGAGAGCATCAATTGACTGTGATGATACGCTTAAGAGTCTCTATCTCGCAGGTGGAGGGTGTCTGGGGCTCGGACGTGACTGTGGTGATAGCCGGCCTGACCAACACCTACTCTAGCTACGTGACCACCTTTGAGGAGTACGCCATGCAGCGCTATGAGGGCGCCAGCACCATCTTTGGGCCCCACACCCTGGACGCCTACATCCAGGTGGGCAAGTCCCACCTTTGCAAGGGGGCACTAGTAGGGTGCAGAGCCTGCATGGCACTGAATTATCAGAGCTCCTTGCTAGGGCACATCAGACGCAAGTATGTCCAGGTCATGCCATTCATTTATTGGAAGTGCATGGGCCGCTCCTTTTCAGTGAGATGAGATACAGAGTCTCTTGAGGATGCTGCACTCCTTCTTGGAGCACAGTCCAGACTCCAAGTGCTAGGCTCATTCAGCATCGCTGGTTGTGCATAGATTTAGCTCTCTTTGGTGCCTGCTGCAGGAGTTTCTGCGCCTGTCAAAGGCAATGATGGAGAACAGGGCGACTGAGCCCGGGCCAAGGCCGCCCAACATGATCAGCAAGCAGTGGTCCTTCCTCACCCCAGTCGTCCTGGACAGCGTGCCTTCAGGTGACACAGCACCCCTCACCTGTTTCTTTCATTATCCGTTTCTCATTTGTCATGCCTAGGATTGCGCATGGCTAGCCAAACCAAGTTGTGTGTTCTGGGAGTCAAGTCAAATGCTAACCTTCCTATATTATCATGCAATGCAGGTTCACACTTTGGTGCTGTGATAGAGGATGTGCTGCCAGTGGTGTACAAGGAGGGCGACAAGGTCAAGGCGGTGTTCCAGTCTGCCTGCCCCAGGAACAATGTGCGGCTGGAGGGCACCTTCCTCACAGTGGAGAGGCAGGACCCTGAGGACTCTGACAAGTGGAGGCTGGTGAGCAGGCCCTGCTAACATACGCTCATCCACTGGTCGTTATTGGTATGACTGTAAGGAAACAAGGAAAGGTTGTAAGCAGAAGGTGCTGCAGCAGTATATCCTTGTTACTAGAAGTCCTGCACGATGAGGCAATGGATAGCACGCAGCAGGCTCTTCTCTCATACACTCATATGTCTCCATGGTCAGCCAGTCAGGCAGTGGCAGTGATATGCGACTCAAAAAGAACTGCTTACGTGAGGCCTGAGACCCACACATCCCCATGTCTCTATGGTCAGCCAGTCAGGCAGTGGCAGTGCTACGTGGCCAAAAAAGGCTACTGCTCAGATCATAACAAGCTGCATTGCCTGCAGGTCTACACGGACAGTGACGTGAGCACCAAGTACCACTGGGCCCGGCCACATGTGCTCTCGCCCGAGTCCACAGCCACCGTCACCTGGGACATTCCAGAGGGCACCCTGTCAGGTGAGGGACACCATATGGCTGCCGGTGGTCTGTGTTGCTCCTGTACTCACATAGTCTGGTTTCGAGCGTCGAGGGAGGGGCGCCCGGCTTTTGAGATCTGTGCAGGGTAACCAGGCTTGTTAGCAAGCTGCAGGGCCCATGCCCAGATGATTGTCGTCTCTTATTGATTGTTCTGGCTGTCAGGGCCGAGGATGCCCTGTGAGGACTGCTTCAATGGGTCATACAGAGTCATGCTGCTGAGCAGCACAGGCCTGTTGCAGATGTGACTTTGAACGTGAAAGAGAGGGTGCAGTCAAAGGCAAAGGCTCAAAGTCTGACTCATGCGCGCCTTGCAGGCACCTACCGGCTGCGCCACTTTGGCGACTTCAAGCACATCCTGGGCGGCTCGTCCCCCTTCAACGGCACCTCGGGCAACTTTGAGGTGCACGGGGTGGATGTCAAGCCACACAAGCATCACAAGGATGACGACAACAGGCGCAAGTTTGAGCTATCTGACTGGGAGCGGTATGTGCGGGAGCATGGCTTCCTGATCCCGGTGTTTCTGTTTGCGCTGCTGCTGGTTGGGACTGCGCTGTACAGGCAGACAGTTTCGCGGCGGCCCGCAGTCAGCCCGCACCCCTATGAGCGCCTAGAAGTGGCGGCCTAGAACAGATCAGTGTGTCCCTGCTGCAGAGCGATGTGAATCAAGACACTGTGTGCTGCATCAGAAGCGTTTTTGTGCATTGTATCATATCTGCTGGAACCAAAGCTGAGAGAATGCCCTGTGAACTTATATGGTGTTGTATGAGATCTGCTGATATCAGTTGTACTGACAAGAAAATGCCCTGTATTTGGGCTCAAGACTAATCAGCATTTCTTCTTTGTACCCTGGTTGCTGCTCTGTTGTTGAGGGACGCAAGGCGCTGTACTGGGCTCAATATGCATACCATGGTGTGATGGTTGCAGGCAGTGCACAAGATTTGGTAGTTGCATATATGCAAGAATCCTCCAACAAGGTTGTGCCCTACAATATGCAATGACCACTCCCTCTGGCACGTCACTGTCACTGCAATTCCAATCCCAGAATGAGTGGTGCTGACGCTCCAGAGAGTACTGACCTCTGCCTTTGGACCGGGCAGCTACATACCATCAACAATTGCAGTGCGCATGGTCCACACAATTACATTGCAGAGACTTGCAAGTCTTACAATTGTGGTTCTCATCCCACAGGGCAGTTCACTCACATTGCAGGCTATTGTACAAGTGTAATTTCAATACTTCGCCCGTTTGGCAAAGTCCTCTCCTACCCTCTCAATGTGGTGCAGTCTTCTCGTGCCCATCCATCTAACAATGTTGTGACGCCAGGGCACTGGTGTGAGAAATCATACGCTTGGCTAAGATGCTTCTGAGCCTCTCTCAGGAAGGCTCCCTCTTGGCCGTGCAATCTGCACGAACTGAATGTCTCTGCTCACTGGGAGGTGTCCAAACAATTGCAATATTTAAAATAACCCCATGGGCCCCACTGATGGGTGTCAGATCTTGTGGATATACTCGATACCATCCAGTGATGGCGAGTGAGACTCATGGAAGGATATAAAGAAGTGCTGGGATTCTTTCAGGCGACTATGGGATGACCAGATGCCTGACTCCCAGCTGCATAGTCCATATGCCGTCGTTAAGGCTGCCAGACTCCCAGAGTAATGTCCTATGGGCCTTAGGCTACAGGCTGCCACCCCTTGTATCAAGAATCAGTCTGAGACTGGCTCCTGGTCTGGCGCTTGCTCATGCGGGTGCTCGACCACATGCTCCAGGGACAGGCTGGCAAACAAGCTCTCTCTCATCAGCAGGGAGTTCTCCTCAGCTATGTCCTTCAGATCGTCAATCATCTCATTGGCGATCTGCGTGCGAATCTGCAAAGCACACATCATCTCAGCTGCAGGTCCTCACCCTTATCTGACCATGTCTTCTTCTTGCCAATCAAGCTGTTGGCATGCTGCGTACAGATACGCTCACACGATAATGCAGGCGAAGGACAGTGACTAAGTAGTATGACATGCCCATCAGTAGCATTCACTGCTCAACAGTCACGGCCACTGCCGCCATGCTAATCAATATGCTGATGTGGCATAAGGATCACAGAGAAAGCTGTCTGTTCCTGACAGAGCAGATGCTACATGAATGGGACTTCACATACCTCCATGATTCGCTGCGCCAAATTCCTGGGGTCCACACCGCATGCTCCGAAGTGATCATACATTGAGTCCCTTCCCTGCATAAGCACCCACAGATTGCAAAGGATCATACCGCAGGGAAGCCTGGTGTGCATCCTGGGCTGCATCCTGATCAGACAGGTGCATCATGCCAGTAATGTAAGAGCAATACTAACACCATTTTGAGACATCAGTAGCACGAATGCATGCAGAGGGAAGTGCAAGAGGCTAGTGCTGCAACTAGACAAGGCCTAAGGGACGCTGCTGTCTGTGTAGGCGGGATACTTCACAAGCTGCTCTTTGCAACTTTGAACTCACCACGCTGTATTGTGCGATCTCTATTCCCCGGGACAGCAAGCCTCTCAGAAATGTCTCGCCGCTAATGTCATCCCAACTGCCAGTCTGCATTGACAATATTTGATAGGCTGTCAGTCTTGGTGCATGTCAAGCCTGTGCACCTCGCTACAGAATGCAGCCAACCAGCAGGAGTGCAGACTTTCGTGATCCTCACATGTACATTAGAGCATGTGCAAGAATGCATGTGCAAGAATCATGTCTGAGGGTGCTTTCTGCATCCCTGGCCCAGATTCATGTGGGGTGATAGCGCAATAGGCGAGCCTTACCCGCGGGATGGGATTCTCTCTAATGTACACAATGAGCCAATGGTAGACATGCTGATTTGTCTCCGACAGATAATAAAGCAAAGTTCTGGACGCCCTCTCCGTAAGCAGGCCAATAAGACGGTCCCTGCAGCAGGAAATTTCATTCAGCGAGAGGCTAGTGGGATTCTGCACAGTTTCGAGATGGCATCTCATGTGTGGCATTCACCTGTTACCATCCCTCAGTGGTGAGTCGTCTGGGGTTCTTTTGTGAGCAGGTCTTCCCTTTCTTCTGGTCTTGTTTTCGTAGCTGTTGCCCTTTCGTGACCGTTCTCGCGCCCTGCAGAGATAGGGCACATGATGGCTCTGTGGGAGGTCGTCTGCCAGAGGCAGTATCCCTTGGACAAATGTTAAGCGACATTGCAGTGAGTTTGCATTTGACACCTACCCGTCTCTCCGCCTGTCTCCAGAAGACGAGGGCCTAGGCCTCTGAAGGGTGATCAACAGAGGCTTTCTGCGCTGGCTTACAATGAACCTGCTTCGCTCACACAGCTCTGATGGAAGTGATGAGTGTAAGCTGCAGCTCTGCCGCCCAAGGAAAGACTTCTGCATTGTTGCCCGAAGGCCTTACTGACACAATATACAGGTGCACTGCTGTACGACACAATTTGGAGCGGCTGCTGGAGAAAGACTTTGTGTATCCCTGCAGGCCAAAATTCAATGTACTGTGGGACGAGGGGGCACTTCGCCAGAGGTCTGCCCGTGCCTGGTGTTTTGGTGCTGGGCAGATTCGGGCCTCTCTTGGGCACGGGCAGTAAACTTGAATCTTCACAAGACAGCCATCCCTTTCAGGGGACCTTCAGGCCGCAGAATGGATTGATGAGCTCAGAAAGTGCTCTTAGGCATGCTGAAAGTCATTCAGTGAGCGCTCGGGACAGCTGTGTTGCCACCTTACATCCTGAGATCGCACACTCTCTAGAGATTCAGATCTGAACCCACATCAACAGTACTTTGCACATACTGCACAACATAACTGCTTCATATGCAAGAACATCGACAGCCAGATATCCTGGATGCACCAGCAAGGAGCAGTGTCAATTCTTGCAACCTTATCCTGATGAACACCGGCTGACCTCTAAGGGCCTCATTTGCAACCCTGTGCACACACGCATGTGGGCCCCGCGTATGTGATACAGACTCCTGACCATTTGCCCGACAGGGCAGGCCGTCATGTCGAATTATCTCACTGCACTTGGCCGTAAAGTAGCTTGACGTCTCTCACACGTTGCGAATTGCAATACTGAGAGCTAGTGAACTCAGTGAGTCATGGCGTTAGCCTCAGAGGCGGAACCTCTTCACGAAGGGCTTACTTCATCACTCTACGACCATTTGAAAACCTGCTTGACACTCAAGCTCAAACCCATTACTTGTTAGATGTCCCACAGAGACAATCGAAGGGCTACATATTGCCACAATGCAGTCAGTCCTTTCCTGCAGGCCTGCGATGACCTGCCCAACCATGAAACCCATGCGCTGGGTAGGTGTGCCTGCCCCAAACTTGACTGGCTGAAATCTCAGCAAGCAATGCCGTGGTGGGTATCTCGAGCTCGCACCATACATGTCATGTTGCCAGGCTGCCACCTGGCCGTCAGAAGCACCACACAAGGTGTTTGTCCCTTTCATTTGATGTTTTATCTGGAGGGGCTGAAACCCCTCTGCAAAAGGAGGTCCATCCAGGCCAGGGTCTGAGGACATCCTTTCAGGCAGCTGCAATGCTGCCCTCATACAGATGCCCCTCAGACGCAAGGCCAGGACATAGTCGAGGTTTTCTCTGGAGTTGAGCTCAAGCTTGAGCAGGCATAGCCTTGCCGGCCTCTGGGCCCGAGGTGATGTGTGGGAACTTGCCAGAGGCCGCGGTGGGTACAGAGGGGACCTTCTCGTCACCTTCCTCAATGTCCATTGCCTGCATTGCCGGAGAAGGAGCTCAAAACCCTTAGAAATTCTGCACACATTGCCATGTACAGGACTGGGCAACCATTGTGACAAGATCCAACAACATTCAGGGTACCGTATACACTTATCATTAACAGGAGCATGCGAATGCAGAGCCTGGTGGTTTTATGCCATGAACAACAAGGGATGACAAGCCATCACACGGCATGGCAAGCAGCCTGCGTCCCAGGTCTGACATCCCTAAACACAGAGCATGTCAGGCATTCTGGGCAGTGCGCTGGCTGACGCAATCCCGACAGGTCATCTCCATCATACACACATGGCAGAGGAGGGTGGCTGAGCACCTTCTTCTCAGGCACGGCTGGGTGCTCCCTGAAGGCCAGCTCATAGACCAGCGCTGCAACGATGGCGCCGGCGTAGGGACCCACCCAGAACACCCACTGGTGATGCCAGCGGTTGGCCGCCAGGGCGGGCCCGAAGGACCTTGCCGGATTAATGCTGCACATCAAGACCAGTATCGCTCAGTCCTCAGTAGAGACTGTTTGATTGTCAGTGCAGGCTGCTTGATTGAACCCAAAGGGTCATGGCTGCTACAGTTTCTTTCACTGAAAAGAAGGGGCCATTCCTGGCTAAAGAGGGCACTTGACATGCACTTCTCAGGTCTCAATGATGACAATATGCTCATGTTGACCAGGATAAACACTCTCAGAGTCTGTGTAGGTTGATCTGTGCTGCATGGGGTTGTGAGGGGCGGGCCTCACCTGCAGCCGTCAATGGGCACAGCCACAAGGTGGCAGACAAAGACAGTCATGCCAATGGCCAGAGGAGCCAGCACCTGCACCAGCGTCAGGGCCTCATTGTAAGGCAGCGCATAATTAGGGAGCAATGAAAGGTGCACGTATATCATACATTCCATGTTCAAGCAGTCACATCCCTCTGCATGCACTGGTCGAGTCTCGTAGCAGCTCAAATTCTTCGGTTCAACCACCAGTTGCCTTGAGAGGAATCAGGCATGATGTTAGAGTGTGCCAGCTCTAGAGACCACTGCAGAAAGTCTCTGCTGATCTGTTTAACCTATAGAGATGCTGATCACAGAGAAGGGAGCTTACAGGGAGGTGGGAAACTTTAGCGGCATGGAAGTTGTCGGTGGCTGCAAAGACCATCATGACCAGGCTGAAGGTCAGGATGGCTTCCATGCCCCACGCCTGGCCGTAGGTCACGCCTGTGGCCAGCTTGTTTGCACCACCCCCGATTGCAGCGAAAGCGAGCGGGTCAACCTGCACTCATTCGGACTATTGGCGTGATATTGTAGAGTATGTCAGAACAATGCCGATCTGGGAGGCTACAACAGCTGAGTGGGCACACACCCAGAGCACTGCTTCGGGACATAACAATCCCATAACAATATGCAGGGTTCAGCATCAATTGGCATGGATGGCTTTGGAGAGTTGCGCAACTGTTTGCAACTGAGGCATGAGATAAGGTGTGTGGAGAGGAGATGTCTTACCGCACGGATCAGCGCTGCGCCAACTGTTGCGCCGAGCACTTGGCAGACGGTGTACACGAGGCCCCTTACGAAGGAGATCCTTCCCGCAACAACGAGGCCCAGTGATACTGCAGGGTTGAGGTGGCCTCCTGTAAAGTGAGACTCCCATAAGACTCCAGGACCATAGTCGTCCTATCATTCCCCCTCCACACTGGCAGATGTACATGCATATATCCATATCAAGATATGGGGCAGCTTGCTTCTGTCTTGTTACCATAGTATAGTCCATATCAATGACAGAAGTAATTCGTAATACCGACAAAGCAACACGACCCTCCAAGCCAGAAGTGGCGGTCTTTGGGTGAAGAGAATTGTGTGGTGGATGTGGTCCCACCTGTATATGCTGCAGTGGCGTATACCAGCACAAAGATGGAGATGCCGAAAGCCAGGGCGATGTTTGTGATGTTCGAGACCTGTAGCGCACAAGCTCCGGGCGCGACTCCGGCCAACCCAGCACTATTGCCTGACACTGATGCATTGCTGGAAGCCCTGCAGCCTGCGCAACATGCGGAGAAAAGCTAAGAGAGCAGGATAGCGCACGATTAGGGCTTTTGCGGCTCAACGTAACAGGCAGAAGAAAGCTTTTCGAAACAGCTTGCTTTGCACCGCTTCTGCTATCTATCACAGGACTTATCCGATCCACAGCCACAATGCGAGGAACCTTGATCTGCCGGACTGGGATCTACCTGACGTGACAGTGCCGATGGTGAAGAACAGGAATAGGGCCGTGGCTCCACATTCGATCAGTCCTGCCTGCAAGCCGAAAGCCCCTTCTTATCGTTAAGTCTTTGAGAGAACGTGTTACAGGTCGCTCACGGCTGATTGAGCCCGATCGGCTTAGGGATCGGGTCGGGCTTGTGGCACACCTTGACAAGGTGCAGGTACGAAGCATCCCGCTCGAAGAAGTGGGGAACAAATGCGCGCTTGCGAACGGCCATGATGAAGCGTTGGTATCGACTTTGAAGCACCCTGAGATCGGCACCAGATGCGGAGAGGCGGATGTCGTAAACCCGTGACTACAAGGGACGAACTTCTATCTGGGGCGCCGTCTGAGTCATGAGCGAGCCAGAAGTGGCCGCGCGAGATGCGCGCGCTTTCCTGCGCATCGATCGCGCATTGTTTCCCTTGTCTTCCGCAGTGTTTGAGAGGGCAACGAATAGTCCCATTTTAGACAGACGCTGTCATGTGAGTTGCGACTGCCCGTCACGACTGCGAAATTCTGAGATGCTGATGACGATGTAGCGTAGGGTTCGAGCCCCCAGGCGGATTTTTGCAGGGCGCAGCATGGCCGGAATGATGTTTACTAGACCTCATGTTTACGCTGATGAGCAAAGCCACAGCAATGCGTACTCGGTTGCGTGTACTGACTCTGAGACATAGTCTTGATTCCTGCAAGCTTAGGCCTCTTGTGCAACAGAAAGCTCTCTCATACAACAGGCTTGCTTTGTCAATGAGGAAATGCTCTATCCTCAGCATAAAAGCATTCACTCATTGTCTACTGCGCTGAAGGCGCTAGCCATCCATCACTATACCATTGCCTGCTCTTCTTTCAACATCAACATGTCCACAGATAATTTGCAGTAGCAATACCATTACTCCTCCGTTGTGTGTTGCAACGCTGCTGGATGGGAGATGGGGTCAGCCAGGAGCGTTGTTGAAGACCTGCCTCAATTCTATGCCAGTGCAGATATGTTGTACAGGTCTCGTTCCTATATGCATGATGCTGATCTGCTTCAAACTTTCTTGCATGGTGGTCTTGCGCGGTGCCACCCTTCCCGCGGAAGAATGCTGCATCGCGCCTGTTGCCAGCTTGCCAGCAAATGAGGGCCCATCTTCAGGCGGCAGTCCCTTGAACCTGCCGGCAATTTTCTTGAAGAGTGCTTTGAGGTTGAGCAGTATTGCTTCCGCTGGTTTCCATGCCTTGCAGAATGTTCTTGCACAACGCTGCTGCAATGCTGCTTGCCCGCATGGCCCTTCATGGGTCCTTGCCTTGCTGAGATGTGCTTGAAGGCCTGTTGCATCCTGGCGCTCAAGCCTGGGCAGGCATGGCCTCGCCTGCTTCGGGGCCAGAGGAGATGTGCGGGAACTGGCCAGCTGCAACTGGGTGCACCTTCTCCGTACCCTCTTCGATGTCCATGCCCTGCAGTGCCAACACAGCAGCTCACGGTCTGACAGCAATGCTATATGCCACTCTACCTGCTCTATCTATGATAGGTTGCCCTTCACGTGTCCGTCTTTAGGTGAGTCTGCCAGCCCGTTGAAACAAGAAGCAAGGTCACGCAGCTCATTGGCAGCCTCAGTAGCATAACAGCAAAGGTGATGACATGGCTTGTGCCAAAGCCTTGTGCAGTGGCATGCCACTGTACGCTCTCTGGCACAAGTCATGCCAAAGCCAGTCACTTTGTGAGATGTCAGATGACAGCACAGAAAGCATACTAGCTGTCACTATCCGTTCAGATTGACTGAATGGATTACATGTAGCAGAGGAGGGTAGCCGGGCACCTCCTTCTTAGGCGGCTCTCTGAAGACCAGCTCGTACACCAGCGCTGCGACGAGGGCTCCGGCGTAGGGACCCACCCAAAACACCCACTGGCCATGCCAGTGGTGGCCTGCCAGGGCGGGGCCAAAGGACCTTGCTGGGTTGATGCTGCATAGCAACAGCAACACCGCTCAGACCTCAGCATAGCATGTTGCTGTACATCTGCATCGACATGATGGATGCAACGGTGGCAGGGTATGCCTGGCCACTAATTATGTGAGCACTGCTGCTCTGGCAGACTCTGTTCAGAGCCAGTATTGGACGCTACTTAACATGTGCAGGTCCTGTGCACATAGTGTGGCAGCTGGACGATAGTAGGATATTACGAAATCTAAAAGCATACAGTCTTCAGGTTATAAAGTTTCATGCTGAACTGCAGGATGCAGTGGATCACACCTGCAGCCGTCAATGGGTATGGCCACAAGATGGCAGACAAAGACAGTCATGCCAATGGCGAGTGGAGCCAGCATCTGCAGGGTAGAAGATTTTGTCAGGCCTTGCACTTGAGTAGCCACCTACCAGGCAGTGGCGGCCTATATGAGCCTCGCATGGACTCTGTCCAGATATTGCTCACAGGAGAATCCCCTCTGCAGGCATTTCTGCAGATGGGCGGGCTCTAGCATGTGTGTCACATCTACCAATGGCAGCACGCTCATGTAGTCCCTCCCACTGCTGCAAAGCATCACAGGTTGCCCCATTGTTCAACATGATCAGCGCAGAGGGGTCAGGTTGGCCAGCCAATGAGGGGAGGGCTTACGGGCAGGTGAGCGACGTCAGCGGCATGGAAGTTGTCAGTGGCTGCAAACACCATCATGACCAGGCTGAAGGTGAGGATGGCTTCCATGCCCCACGCCTGCCCGTAGTCCACGCTTGGAGCCAGCTTGTTTGCACCGCCCCCAACTGCTGTGAAGGCGTTGGGATCGATCTGCACCGCATTGGCTCAATAGTCAAGACCTCCAGAGCATGTTTGAGGGATTGCCATAGAATATCAACAACACTTGCGCCTACTAAGAGCATGTGCTGGCACAACCCCCAGTGTGATCAGACACTGAGAAGAGTGCATCGGTACGTGAGCTCAGCAGGTGAGCGCTCAGGCACCTCTTAACACTTCTGTTGAGGGCAATTCTAGCTCGCATGTACTCGACAGCAGTGCGTTGCACCCGAGTGCACTTGTGGGCTGAAAAGTGAGCAGGTGGCTGAAGGAGAGGTCTTACAGCGCGGATCAGCGCTGCGCCAACTGCTGCGCCAAGCACTTGGCAGATGGTGTAGAGGAGGCCCCTGATGAAGGAGATCCTCCCGGCAATGAAGAAGCCCAGGGTGACTGCAGGGTTGATGTGTCCTCCTGCATTGCCAGCACTCTTCAGGATCTGAGAGTCGAACACCTGTAAACAGCCTCACGCTACTAGCCTGTACACAGTTGCTTGCATTGCACAAGGTAACCTCAACTCTTCCCGGACGTCAGCAGGATGTCACACAAGTGAGCTCGTGGAGAAGCCAGCTGACGTTCAGGAAGAGGCTTGGGTGTAGTGTCTAGCAGCTGGGGCAGCTCTTCTCAGCATGTGGTCTTAAGGCTGATGATGCAAGATCACTCAAAGGACAGAGTGAGAAAGTAAAGAAGTCGCGCCTGTGTATGCAGCAGTGGCGTAGACAAGAACAAAGATGGAGAAGCCGAAAGCTAAGGCGATGTTTGTAATGTTTGCGACCTGTAGTACACAGGATCCGGGCGCTGCTCCGGCCAGCCCAGCGACATTCCCTGACGCCTGAGCATTGTCAGACGCCCTGCACCCTGCGCAGATTGCATCACGTAGGTCAGAGAAGCAGGACATGTCTAGAGAGCAGGGCAGCAGCTCATTAGGGCTTTTCCTGGATCGTGCAGAGCAGCATTTGGCGCGTGGCTCCTCTGAGCGTTCCATGCAATGTCGCTGCTGTCTATCTTTGAGGCAAATGAAGCCCGTGCGAGACTATTCGTGCGGGAATGGGATTTACCTGAAGTGATGGTGCCAATCGTGAAGAACAGGAAGAGGGCCGTGGCTCCGCATTCGATAAGGGCTGCCTGCAAGAAGGAGCGTGTTGCTTAAGGGTGCCTTCATGGTGCTGGAAGGACAGGGTATAAGTGCTCGTAGCTATGCAAGATGGCTCGGTGAACAGTCACTGTAGTTGAGGCTCATAGCAGACCTTGAAGAGGTGCAGGTACGATGTGTCCTGCTCACGGAAGTGAGGAAGGAGTATCCGCTTGGGTATGGCCATGGTGGCGCCTTGCTATCCAGTCGAATCTTGTGGCCGGGCATCAGACGCGGCTGTACCACGCAATACAAGTCCAATGTAGATCTGTCTTGGACGGCTTTGAGTCATCGGAGTGCCAAATGTGGCCACGCAGCATGCATGCGCACTTTTCTCTCACCAAGCATCGATAGTGTCTCCTGCTTCGGAAGCACTCAAGCGTCGTATAAGGGCAGAACTAGAACGAGACGATGCTGTGAACGGCAAGCAGCAGTCCAAGGTAGAAGTGTGTTCTTCATGGAGGACATCGATGACGAGCTACCATGGGACTACAACTCTTCCACGCAAATGCCCTGGACACAACAGGTGATAGCCATGAGGTAATATACATAATCACCGAGACAGGCTCAAATCCACAGTTCGTATGTGAGCGCAAAATTGGATGGAATCATTCATGCTGTGCAGGCAGGGCTGCATCTTCGGCAGGCAACCGCCATGAGCTCCCAGCAAGCAGAAACCTGCGGCCATCAGACTTTTGCATCGCATCATCACTCACTGCAGGCCCCTAATACCCTGCAGCAAAGCACACATCCAATACCATACAGCCTGCCCTCACCTCTCGCAGTCAAAGTCTCACAGGCGGCAGGATACCCTGCGCAGCAGTCTGCAATGCCTCAAGGGCTTCTACTTGCAAGCCTCCAAGCCAATATGGGCTACCAAGCGCCTCAGCCTCCACATTATCGGAGGCCACTGTTGCAGCAGCAGCACCTGTCATCCTTTAGCTCACAGCCTCCTCAGCAGCAGATGGCCGGCCCTAAAGTACATGGCGGGTACACAGCGCCCTATCCCATGCATGGCGCTGCATCTCAGTCAGGGCATGCAGAGCTCTTTCCAGCAAGACTTCAACCGCCAGAGCAGCCTGTAGCCTACACCTACGCACCACCCCCCAACACAGCAGCAGCAGCAGCAGCAGCAAGATCAGATCAGAATACATCGCTTCCAGCCACACCAGGAGCAGGAGAGTGGCTCGTAAGGTCAACGGCAGAGGTAGTGAGGTCTCAGGCACTAAGCACAGCTCTGGGCACAGCACAGGCAGCAGCACCTGCACCAGCAGCAGCAGCAGCAGCGGCAGCAGCCACAGTGTCTGAGATGCCACTAGAGCGCTACCTAGACCTGCATGCAGCCCTGGAGCGGGGCACGGGCAGCGTGCAGAGCTTCTCAGCAGTGGAAGCGGGCATGTTCCGCATGGCAGACCTCAAGCAGGCAAGGTCCTCTTCTGACTTGTCCTAGGGCCTCTGACGTCACTTTTGCATTGCACCAAGTGCAACGCAAAGCACAGTCTGATCCGTAAGCTGTGCTCACCCTCAAGGAGTTATTGGCAATGCAGCTGGATGGACCTGCATGTAGATGAGAATGCGGGAATTACCAAGGTAATGACGTTGATGCTCTGCACAAGACGATGGGGTGGTACGCATGTGCTGACAGAGCGTGAGATGGCTGCAGGTGGCTGCTCTCCATGGACTGGCTGCTGGCTCAAAGACAAAGCAGGTCAGCCGCTCTGTCAAGAGCCTGTTATGCAACATTCTTTAAAGAGCTGTGACCAGAGTCCCTTCAATATGGGATGTAGACTGTAAATCAGATAGCTTATCTTCCGTTCCAGGTCCTGCTGGAGAGGATGAAGGGATTGCGGCTGCTTTCACCAGTTGTAGCAGATGATCCATCAGCTCAGGTATCCTGCCCCACTCCCTCTTTCTGCCATGTTGTTTAGCAGATAGCGTGTGCCTTCTGTTCTCTGCTAGATCTTGTGGTCTACATATTGAGAGGGGTCATCTTCATGGACAGCATCTGTAAAATCTGACAGGGAGTCACATGGCGTCCCATGGGGAGCAAAGCTGGCCAATCACTGCAGTCAACTGACAGTCAGTTGATTCTTAGAAGCAGCATGTGCAGGCGGAGAGGGGACGCCAGGACCTATCTGCCCTGCCCCTGTCAGGCGTTGTTGACCTTGTCTCTCTCGGCTGGGCTTCACCCTGCCACGCCACTGCAGCTGGCGCTGGCCTGCGCAGAGCGCAAATCCTTGAGCGTGCGCCACACCAGCAGGACGCAGCTGCAGCGCCATCTGCAGCTGCACAGCAGCTCCCAAGCCCTGCAGAGACTGCCAGCATGCCGTCTAATGTGACAGCTGACAGGCGTATAGGGAGCGGGAGGCTGTTCGCAGCGCCAGCATTCCAGACAGAGGTTCAGGCAATTAACCATGCCGTTGCAGCTCATCAGTGTGACACAGTGTCACATGAGACCCCACCCGGACACGGCAGGCCTACAAATCTGCTGGAAGCACTCTTCACTATGGATGGGGCAGCCATCATAACAGGTGCTCCACAGTCAGTGGGTCAGGACTCACAGCCAGTTGCAGCCCAGCACCCAATCTCCATGGCAACTTCTGACACACAAAGCATTCAGGGAGGCCCCCAGGCTCCAAGAGAGGGAGCATGCTTCAGTGTGGCCCATCACACCATACCTGCAGCAGCATTTACAGTGCCAGAGGCCGCAAGCTCAGGTGCCTTCACACAGCATGTCCAGGCAAGGCCACATGCGCAGGCGCATGTCAAGCTCACTTCAGCTTGCCAGGCTCAGCCCGCAGCTGCCGGCACGCAGGAAGCCGCTGATCAGCCTGAACAATGTAGGACCAGCTCGCCATGTATCGCCGCTGGACAGGTCTTGAGCCAGCCTGCTCCAGGCATAGAGATGCTGATGCAGCCATCCTCCGCAGCTGCCATGCCCCTTGCGGCTGCTGCTGTAGGAGAAAGTGCAGCTCAGCCAGCTGCAGGATCAGAAGAAGCTGCTCAGTGTGAGGCGCAGCCTGGCCCATGGAGAACCAAGCGCAAGGCAGTGACTCAGAGCCCATGCACAACAGAGCCTTCCACAATTGCAGCTCCGCCCACCCTGGCAGATGGTGGTACAGCTGACGTAGCGCCGATCCAGGATGGTGCGCCATTGGACGTACAGAAACCCTCTGCTGAGCAGAGTCAGCTTCAGAACGGCAGCCAGGGAGACACAACAGGCAGTGCTTGTGCTCGGGACACACCAGCGTGGCTCCAGGATCAGGTGACTTTGCTCAGCCTCATGTCACTCTAAATTTTTTTTTTAAATTTTTCCCAGGACTTCTGCCCCATCCTCTGCTTGAGAAAGTCACAACACTGCGCGCCTGCATTATTGGCAGGGCGAAGTGTGAAGCGCTTAGAAGGTTGGTTGAGTGCAGGTGCGGGAGCTTTCCAAGAGATCGACTGGCACCCCCAAAGTGGATGCCAGCAATACTGGCCATCTAGTAGGCCGCAGCATTGCTTTTGTACTACTGTCAGCAGTCGAGGCTGATGAGGAGGACAGCGTGCCAGCTGGCCTCCACTCTGGCAGGTATGGTAACTATGCTACTTGTGATCATACTGGACACGTTGTTGTACCCCATGGCAATCAAAACCACAGCTGAACTCTCAAGTGCGCACACCTCTGCTCTACACACCTGCTACAGAATGGATCCTGTTGAGCTGCACTGCCTGGGAGTACTCACTCAAGCATGCTAGGTGCTCGAGGCATGACTTTGCCTGTCTGGCTCTGCATGGGCTGCCTCCTTTTCACAGCCACATGGACTGTGCACCAAAACCTGAGAGGTCAGCTGCGCGAATGCAACTGCATGCATGCCGGATAAGACACACCCTGACAGTGCAGGGTGATTGAGGCTCTGATGGATGGCCACCCAGAGGATGTGTGCCCGCCTGACTGCAACCAGGAGCACGCCTTCCACTATGTACGCCTGCTGACAGGTGAGCCTTCACCCTAGTAACACACTCTTTACATGTAAGGCTGCCACACGCCCTTTCCCTGCGCACCCACATTCCCTGCAATGCAAGCAGGTGTGGTGGTAGCAGCAAGCATGCAGCCAAAGTGAGGTGTTTCTGATCAGCGGGTACTAACACCTGTCACTGTGTGCTGCAGGGGAACAGAAGGCTGTGCATATTGACCTGAAGCTGGACCTGCACGAGAGCCTGCGCCAGGCTATGCCCATGGATCTCTTGGGCATCAGCCAAGCCGCTCTGCAGGTGAGCGTCATCTCAATGCCTGCTACAACCTTGACATCACTTACCTGGTACACCCCTTGAGGCTTGATACAGCAACAGAGCACCCTTACTCCTGCAACACAGGCATGCCCTGTGCAGCGGAGCCAATCTTTGCTGCTCATCACGCAGAAGGTAGCCCAGGTTTTGCACCTGACATCCCAGAAGTTACAAGTTCCCCTGCATCATTGCCAGCGTAGCAGAACAAGTTTGCAAAGGCTCTCAAAGATCAGGCATTGAGACCTCAGCTCCCTGCAGGATGCATGGATTTTGTTGGAGCCGTGCGAGGGTGTTGCAGCCACAGCTGCTGCTGCTGCTGAGAGGCCACCCGCGCAATCAGCAGGCAAAGATGACTCAGGGAGGCTGAGGCCTGTGGCTGTCAAGGGCAGGGGTAGAGGACGGGGCAGGGGAAAAGCGAGGGGCAGCGGTGTAGCAAAGCAGCGCGCAAGCAGGCCACACACTACACCAAAGAGATTTACTTAAGTGTGAAGCACGAAGGAGGGGGAACAAGGACAGTGGAGGGTCAGGGAACTCAGCTGGCTCAGCTCTCAGCCCAGTCATGCTACGCATTGGCTGGCAGCACATAACACCATGGATCCAGATACATCACCACAGAGGTGGCAAGCTGCACTCCTACACTGAGGACCTTTATCGGGGACGTCCCTGTCAAATCTGTCAAGGACCTACACACTGATCAAAGAGATAGCTGATGCATCCAGATTGCTCTTGAAATACTTAAACTATAAATGATGCCTGTTCCCGGGACTAAGAGCAGGTCTACCAAGGCGACACTGTTAGTTGCAGCTTCTTATGAGACCACAAAAGTCATGAAGAGCACCCGTGGGACCAAAGGACCTGCCTTGTGGTCTTGGAGGAAAACAACACCAGATCCATTGGGTCTGTAGGACAAGTCACAGCTTGTTGTGCAACATGCCATATCATATAGTATCTGCTACCTGCTAACACCTAAGAACTAGCACAAGGACTGCATAACAAAGTGCCCGCAAGATATTGCAACGGCAAGTTCCGAATGCTCATATTGAGCCGCCTTGCATGCTGTACGTTGGCCTATGACCTTTGTATGAGATTCTTAGCTGTGCTGCACTTATATGTACGCTCTTCGGGTTCATCCTAATGTTGCCATGGCTGCCATGCACCTGGGTACATTCAGGAGTTCCCAGCTGGCATGCGTTCACATTGCGAAAGGCCTCAACTCCAGTGAAGCGGCCAACTCACAAGGTCTTTTGCTGAGGTGGATAAAGTCGGCCCAACAGTGCATGGTTGCATCATCAAAATCACAGTTGATCTGGCTGTATCTCTTCACCCTCTTCTGAATCCACCTGCACGGCATCCAGCAAGGCATCTGAATGTGCAGACAGACCATGACGAGGTGAAAGGGCGCAGCCGCAATGGAAGCATGTAAGCTGAGGACACCACCTTGAGGCCCTTGAGGTGAGCGGCCCCCTTGGAAACTTTCGTACTGATCCTGCCAATCTCGGGAAGGCAGCATCTTTCAATTTGAGCGGGGTCTTGCAGGGTCCGGCATGGCTAGGCCTGGACAATATACTGTGGAGCCCTTTGTTGGCAATCTCCGTGCTGCACACACCCTGCTCATTAAGGCAGCAACCAATGATATTGATGATCTCGTCAGGTAGGGATAGTATGTTTGGCTGATCAGGCGTCTTTGCGTCAAGACTCTCGCTCATACTAGCGATGACGCAGCCTGCCTCTGAGAGCGCGATACAGCGGCCGTTGGGTATGCAAAAGACTATTCAGCAGCATTGGCAAGGTGTTATGCCTTAATAACTGGCGGTGATAATGGACCGCGTGGGCTGCGACGGCCGGGGCGTGCCTGCGTGCCATGGGCTAGGGTTGGCGTCCCCATGGATTTTTGGCGGGCGAAGGTGCTGCCCGACCTGCCCAGAAGTTCCGGGACTGTGATGAGTCACAACCGCCTATGGATCGGGCAGAGCACTGTGAGAGGCGCCAGTAGCCATTGCGTACATTACTGCAATGAAGCCTGGCTCTTTTTGTGTCTCGCGTGCATCCTATCGATACTATTGTACCGTTTCGGAATATCACACACCCTGTACACCGCAAGGAAAATATCGCAAGGCATCCCGGAAAGTCACTCTCGAGTCAGTGAGAGGCCTGCAACTTACGCAAGATTAAGTGCTATCAACGCAAGCGCTTCGTTCTGCCCAGTCTGACAACGGTCGGCAACGCACATGGCGTATATTGCTTCTATAAAGAACAACATGAGATGTTACACACATATATATATATATGTGAGGCAACCCGCAGCCAGAGGCCATAGGGCATTCACAGACCTGTCTGCAGCCAGAGTCCGGGGCCGGTAATTCATGCACAGTCTGCAGCCTTGTCAACTGGGAAATGACTCACTCTTAAACATGGTTCCTATACCCCCTCTGGGCAATGCGTGGAGGGGCCTCCCTTGGTAAACTAGCACGAGCACTTCTTTGATGTTTCAAGTTTTAATCCTCGGCGAGTATGTGTGTATATCTTTGCGTGTTAAGTAAGTGTGGAGAAGCTGAATACTACGATCCACGTGCATCAAATGATACATTTCGAGGCTTCCGCCGGGCTGATTTGTTCTAGAGGACCTCTGCAAGGACGATGCTAGCTATCGCCGTTCCGTGTTCGGAAATTATAAGTTTAGGCAGCGCTTTCAGCGCGAAAGCTGTATATCTCGCTCAGCTTCTATTTCCAAAGAAGTGTCCGACATTTCCTATTTAGGATACGATTTCAGCTTCGCGAGTCTTTACTTGGGGTGCTAACCACTCGGAATTCCAGGAGGATTTGGGGTAGCGCCGGTCACAGGTGTCTCAGGAGTGGCCACAACCGTCGAATATGGGCGGAATCGCAGAAATACCCCGTGCCTTCGGGGGGATTCGAACCATACACACACATCTTGGTAATGTCTATGCAGTGCATGTTCCTTGTTGATCAGGCTCACAGTAGGGACGGCATCAGTGATTTCATCACCGTCTCGTAGCTAGTCTCAAGCCTACTTACCCTCCAATCAGATTGTACAAGATGCAGCTGGCATGGTGCTTTTGCACATACAACTCATCACTGACTACAAGCTGCAGCTGCAAGTCGGTTGCTACCAATCATATGCATGAAAATTCTGCAGCAATGATCAACAAGAGCCTAGGCCTGTCATTTGCATTGACACCAGTCTCCATAGATGCAAGAGTACGCCTGCGCAAGGTGAAGAGGCTACACTTGCAGCAGCTCTGGGTGCATCACAGATGCGTTGCAATTGTGCGGCTAGATGGCACCTTACGGCGCTTGTCATTGGCTGAAATGTCATTCGAGTTCTCCCCGCTCAGGCTTGGGGTAGGCTGATTGGCATGACAAGGAGTCTGTAGGTCTTACGTGGGTTTTAGCCCGTTAACCAGACCTTGTGTCGCAGCCCATGTCAGTATAGCACTGGCACAGGTTTGGCCAAAAGCAGAAGAGCCACAGCAGCGTAGGGAAAGCCGTGGGCTCTTGTGCGATCTGACCAGCAGTCTTTACCTCTCGGGTTGCTGTTGCTTTTGTGCAGTGCTTTGCAATGCTGCCATAAGCCTCTCTTGCAGGTGTATGGCTGGTGCATGAGCCTCCTCTATTGCGAGTGAAGCTATGCAGAAGCAGCTGCTGCTTACTGCATAAGCCCCGCCCAATTGTTGTGCTGTCTGGCCATCTACCCATGCTGGCAAGCCCTGTCAGAGGGCTGGGTGCAGGCAGTTACTGTATGCACAGAATATATGGCTACATTTCTCTGCTGTATGAGCAGGTGTCTTAGCACCTGCAGAAGGAGCGCCATGCTGCCCTCAAGTTCTGTCTGCTTCCTTGAATGACACCCCATCAAGCTGTACTTCTGATTGCCTTCTAGGACATCCTGATGTCCCGCAGAGCGCTGACTGTGTGTGTTTCGGCTTGGAGTGCTGCACTGGTGCAGTCTCCTGTATCCTGGCTGAGGCAGGCTTCCTGAAAAGGCTGAAGCCTCCGAATGACTCTGCAGCCCTGAGGCGCCAGCATCCCAAGGATGCTGCACTCTGCATCTGGCTCGTGCTTCAGGTGGGCTGCTTGACAGAGCTGCCCTGGGTGAGCAGCTTGTTGAAGAGCTTCTGTATGGGCTCCAGGTTGTTGGTGTACTTGGCCCACAGCAGCGTCAGCAGCAGCCCAATGGCCAGGTACAGCAGCCAGGAGAAGGCGTCCCTCTCCACAACTTCCACAGCCTTGGCAGCCAGCAGCCTCCCATCTGCACATTCACAAAGCACGTGTCATATCATCCGGCACGCACAGTGCCCTGCGGCCCAATGGAGCCTAATCACGCCAATTATCCACAGCAGCAAGCAGGTGGGCTCCAGCATATTGAGCCTGTGATTGCGATAAGGCACTGCAACACGCATATAGCAGGGGTACATGCAATATGCCTGTGGCTTAAAAATCCTGCAAGTCCAACTCTACCTTGAAAGACCTGGGGGTTGACTGCTGCAATCCAGACATCCAGCCCATCATCTGTGGCCTCCAGCTTCACAGGTGTCTTGGCTGGCACAAAGACCACACCTGCAATTATGCACCACTATCAGTCGCTGTGCAGCTCTCACAAAAGACAGTATGGTGCACGCTTCAACAAGGTTCATCTTTGAGCTCAACACTCATTGTATAGAGTGCTTCTGGTGGGTGCTAGAGTCCACGGCATGGACAGAGCCTCACTTCCAGTCTTCAGCAAGATTGTCTTCTGCAGGACCTTGGACTGGGCGTCACTGGGTGGATTCCTGAGGTACGCCTGGCCTGTCCCAGACCTCACAACAAAGATCTGAGGACCCTGCACACACCTCAAGAACGTCAATACACCCACTGGAAGCCCGTGCCATAAATATGAGGACTGTCTAGTCACTCCCGAACAGGTCCATTGTAAAAGACATACACAAGGTGACCAGTACCAGAATCAGCTCAAGTGCACGCAACATCAGATGACACATAATCAGGCTTGGCCCAGGTGCATGCATACAACTCATGCTTGGGAGAAGTCACTCAAGCAACTTCTAGTGTACTGCATCATCACTTCTCTCCATGTGTCAGCATGAGCCCGCTGGCTGGGCGCATGGCAGCAGTGAAGTCTCACCTGGTTCTCTGGCAGGTATGTCTGTATGCCCTCAAAGCGGGCCTTCTCAGGAATTGAGACATGCTCCACCTCAAACTCATCAAAGGGTGGGCTGTACACAGTGGTCCACGGCCGCCCAGTCACTGCATTGCCATTCAGGATCGCAGGAGGGCCGCGCTCGTATGTGAGGGACTCACACAGCACGGCAGTGTCCCTGCACCATGATGAGCAGCAGCCTTAGTCTCTAAATGAGCCTTAGTGATAAGCAGTGGCCTATGCTGGTTACAGGAGCTGTAGCACAGCTGCGACAGTGCCAGAGCAGGAGGTAGCTACAACCCAGAATCACGCTGACCTCACAATAACACCACGTGTTGCAATGCTGTACAGATCAGGCAGAGACTCTCAGCCTTGCACTGCCCTGCTACAGCTGAGCTGCTGATGGTCACGCATGCCTCACAGTCTGATATGGCACCTGCTACAGCTCTGGCACCACCTCAAAGGGAAGGCCCACCTGAGCTTGGGGGTGAGGCCAGCCCTGATGACATTGTCTGATGTGGCCATGCACTCCACAAGCTCGCCAGAGATGTATGCATGTGGCACGTTGGCTGCCAAGTAGATTGCCTGCACCAAGCCTTGCATGCATAAGCCATGGAGATATTTGCATAGATACTATGCAGGACGAGTTGCATGCATAGGAAATGTCAGAAAGCATCTCCTTGGACCCTGCTTGCAGTACCAATCCTGAACAGAATGTGGTCAACATTTCGTTGTGCCCTTCTCCCCTAGAAACAGTCATTCTCCTCACTCCTCGCTGTTGTGGTACCACATGAGCCCCATGGGTGGATGGAAGCACAACAGCAAAGCGAGCTTCATGACTGCTACCAGGTAAGCGCATGCCTGCACACTCCTGCAAATGCATGTGGGAAACAAGGGCTGCAACTGTGGCACGTCATCAAGGCGCACCTGGCCGGCCTGCAGCTTAACCAGGTTGAGGAAGAAGACTGACAGGACGCCCACGTCCTGGGGGTACTGCTTGTTCAGGCGCAGTGCCAGCTCCTCCTTGTCCGTCAGAGGACGTCCTCCGCTCTCCTGGATGCCCTTCAGCCTGGTCTCCACTGCATTGATGGCTGTTGCCACCTGCAGAGAAGAGACATTTCTGTGCCCAGGGGAAGTCAGTTTCCATGCCCTTGAGATTGCCTGCTGGCCTGTTGCTGCCGCACCTACACCACGCACCGGCAGATGTTTCTCCAGGATGAGTCACCTGGCAGCATACTACTTATGCGAGCACATACATTACGCTGCTGCATACCAAAAGGACCCCAATATATAAGAGGAAGCTCACCTTAGAGGCTTCAGCAGTCATGAGGATCCCAAAAGCTGCCTTCAGCGCTGCCTTTGACCCTGTTGTCTCCACAGCTGACACAGCCACCTGCAACATATCCCTCTCTTTCTTTCAGGCACTTCCTCATTCAAAACCTTTCAGGGCAGTGCCCACTTTCATTGATTGATTCATTCATTACCACGCTTTCCAATACATAGATGAGGTGGTTTGCATCAGACATTCTCTGGCAGCCCTCCAGCCTGCCCTGTCTATGGCAGCACCGTCAGCCTGTCCTGTGCCATCTTTTGCTTTGCTTTGCTGAGATGCTCTAGAGTGACAAGCAGTGCGGAAGGCAGGGAAGCTCACGTCTCCTATGAGCTCGCGCAGCTCGGGGACGCTCTTGAGCGCCTCTGTGAGCTCCTGGTGGGGCACAAAGCCGCACAGCGCCTCAAAGTCTGTGATGGCAATGGCCATCTCCGGCTTGTGGTTGCTGTCCTTGTACACCTGCACAAGCCCGCTCTCAGTCAGCGGCCACACTGCAAGAAAATGGACTGCAAGTGCTGTAAAGAGCCATGCTGCGTAGCTTGTGTGTGTCTACATTTGCTTGGGCCTAGCCTCTGCCCTTGGTTCTGAGGTCCTTCAGAATGGTTCAGTGCAGCGTGATCACCCATCCTGGGCATGGCAGCCTCTTCACTGATCATTCTCGATGTCTTGATTGTTTGGCTGAACTGCTATGACAGGCATTTCACATGACCAGCACAAGTGACAGGCTTGGAGTGTACCGCATGAGCTCTTCTGCATATCAGAAATGCATGGCAAGCATGACAGTGGGCGCGTCAAGGGCTTACATCTGGTGACTTGGCATGCAGCCTCTCGGCCAGCGCCTTGTCAGGGTGGGACTGGATTGAGAGCGCAGTCTCGACTGACAGCACCTGCACAGATCAGCGCACCGTCATTTCAGGGGCCCGAGTTGCTGCACTATATCGCTTGAGGGCAATCAGCACAGATTGCATCTGAGCTGCCCAGCACTAGGCATTGAACTCACACAGCGGCAAAGCACATCCTTATGCTGAGGATGGACTCCTCAGGATGGGCACCTTGAAGAGGAATGGGATGTCACTCCCAAAGAGAGCGCTGACGCTGCCCAGAGCTGATGGGTTTGCTGCGATCCAGCTGGACAGGGTCTGGCCCTCTGCGCCCTCCACAGTTGCTGGCCCGCTGGGGTGCGTGCCCATCCTGCAAGTCCACCCCAGTCTCAGCACGGCACGGCGGTGCATCATGTCGTGCATGGTGCACACAGCCATGGCCATGCAGATATGCGCCGTAGAAACGATCTGGTAGCAGCTCTCGAGCACGTGGTATGCAGCCTCTTTCTTGCCGTCCTTGTAAGACAAGCTCTGCAAACCACGGGGTTTCTGGACACAGGCCATTCAACGAGCAGAGTTCGCATGTTGGCCAGCCCAGGATGGGACGCTGCAACCGAATCATCAGTTCATCAACTTTCTGACACTTCTATACACAGACTTGGCTGTTCGTTGACATCGTAAAAACTTACCATAACTCAGCGTAGGGCTTTTCGCTGTCTACCTCGCCTCCTGCTCCCTCCACCAATGCCGCGACCTGCAAGGGAGGCCAATAGTTGTTTTCAGGCTGCCTAGGATGGTCAGAAGTGCGGTACGCGTCGTGCTAGTTCAGGAGGCTGATGCAGTGGATGGACGGCACCACAGATCGGGCACTTCCAACACTTCAAACCCTCTTCGATTCGGCTGTAAGGTACTCTAGTGCCACTAAAAGGTAACGGTACGCTTTTACTTCCTGTTAGGGAAATAGGTCCCCTGTGGTTTGGCAATATTGTACGGCAAGCTGGCCTCCAGCATAAACACCGTTTCCTCGCAGGAGCCTGAACGCCGGAATACTGCTTCGCAAATACTTCAACGCACTATTTGGTGCATCACTGCGCTGTTCCTGGCCCTTGAGCCCCTCACGCTAGACTTGGCAAGTGAGTCATCACTGTACACAGACCAACATTGAGTTCAGCCCAGCACAGCCCTAAGGCGGCGCCATCGTCCACTAGTCTCAAGTATAGGAATATTTACCGTGCTCCCAATCTTGCCGTTGTTGCGGCTGGCTTTCCTTCCCCATGCATAGTTCTGCGCGGGGCACCTAAGCTGTAACATAGTACAGCCGGAATGCGCTCCACGAAGATTTCCAGATCCTGGAAAGGCTACTATAGCTTACAAGGTGTCTGCGTGGTGCTAGTACGCTCAGTAGTGGCAGGTAGAGTGTCCTGTGGAGAGTCGTTTGTACATATGAATATGTTGCGAGCATCCATCAAAACTCCCTTGAGAAACCCCATTAGGGTTTGTGGTGAGCTACAGCAAGTCACTTCCGGAACGGACGAGGTCACATCCGAACGCCTGCCTCTTGCATAGAGAGCTTCGTGCCATCTGAGGAGGTCTGCCTCGCATGTTGGCGCATCTGCGCTGACTGCAGGGGAGTTGCCTGCAGTCAGCCATGTGCATGTCCCCCAAGCATGGGCTGGCATGCCGCGATGAACCATTCAAGCAAGAAAGAATACCACAAAGCACCACAAAACGGGTCTGGAATGAAGCCAGGCGCTCTGTGCTTACTGGGCTGGCCATAGCAGCTTGTGCACTCTGCTTGCTGGCCCTGTATGCTCGCCTCATGCCGCCCTTATCGGTGCGATACCCATGGAATTGTTCTGATAACATTGAAATAATAGCAATCATCATGGTTGATGCGCCTTGACCCCTGCCATATCTGTAATACACAGCTGTTCTGCAGGGAGAGGATTGGACGGTTCTGAGGCGGTTTCCGCCCCTGTCTATCAGTCAGCTCGCCGATCAGAGAGATGTTGTGCAACGCTATGCGTCTCAGCATCCAGTATGCCCCTCCCAACTGGCATGCACGAGCAGAATCTGTCTTGCCATGTCCGGACACGCTAAGCAACCATGCATCAAGTATGCTGAGCACATGCCTCCTGCAGGCAGCCCTGCTGGCAGGATACACCATGGTCTACGTCTTCATGCAGACGTTTGCTATCCCTGGCACAGTGTCCCTCAGTCTGCTGTCTGGGGCGCTGTTTGGCATTGTGCGAGGCCTTTTGCTTGTAGCAGGTTGCCATTCTGCCTTCTGCTCTTTTTTCCTCGTTGTGCTGTCCTTAATAGAGTGCGCGCTTGTTGACTGGTGCTGCGTCTGCCGTGGCCCAATTGCTGCTATGACTGGCTGTGCATTTGTCTTGACGCATGCTGCTGCAGTGTTGTAGTCTAGGGGACATGACAGCATGCAGTGTGAGGAGTCTGACCTGACACATGTTGGTGCAGTGGTGTCAACAATTGGGTCCTGCGCATGCTTCACGCTGAGCAGGCTCATAGGGCGAGCCCTGGCACGGGCAATCTGGCCAGACCAGCTTGCCAAGTATGCCCAAGAGGTAATATCCCGGGTCTTTTGAGGACATCTCTGGCATCTGGATACCAGCATCTGGGCCTTGACTGTCTCCTACAGGGGCAGAAAAGGGCATGACAGTGGCTATGGACCCTCTAGACCTGTTCTGAGTGCCAATTGCTGATCAAGTATTTATGTCTGTCCTGCAGGTTGACAGGAGGCGAGGGGACCTGTTCAATTACCTCATCTTCCTGCGCGTGACACCTATCTTGCCAAATATCTTCATCAATATTGCCTCTCCGGTGGTGGACGTGCCGCTGCGTCCCTTCGTTTTAGGTGCGCTGAATGTGCAATGTTGCTGTACAATGTCATATGAGACCTCGCTTCCCAGCACTCAAAAAGCATTCACATCTCGTCCTCGGTGCAGAACAGCTGTGCATTGGCATGTGACATGCACTGCAGGTCTATGCTGTAAGAAGAGTGTAGATCTGCTAAAGGGCTTTGCGTCAAAGGTGACTGGCGTGTCATACTTGACCTCTCATCTTGTCTGCGTGCAGCCACGTTTCTGGGCTGCCTGCCCAACAACTTCCTGGCTGTCAACGCTGGCAGCAAGCTGGGCGAGCTCAAATCCTTTGCTGATCTGTACGACTACAAGATTGTCCTGGCAGGTGTGGTAGTCTACTCCCCCATGGCCTCCCTCACATCTCACATCATGCTGTCTGTTATTGGCATTGTAGGTTCTACAGCATTTTGCTCATGGGAAAACTCTGCAGGGCAGGCTGTTCCTGAGTGACTCAAGTTGCGCTGGCAGTTTCATGATGTACAAGCCAACACTACAGGCTGACGTGCAGACTGTATGTGGCTGCAGGGTGTGTTGTGGGTGCTATTGCATTGGCTCCTATGCTGTGGCGGAGGAGAGCCAGTGCGAATGAGAGGCAGCTATCAGAGCGCCATCCCAGTGTACATCATGAGTGACATATGTAAAGTGGCACAGCTATCCAGGCTATTCTGTGTATGCCCTTCTGGGGCAGTGAGTGATGTAAGTGAGCAGCAGCAGCAGAAGTACCGTATCACAGCAGCTCCTAATGCGCGCAGCTCAGCAGTGTGCAGCTAAGCAGGGTGATGACTAGGCTTCTCCGGCTTCGCACAATTAACAGAAGCATGCCAGCTTATTGGTGCCTAAATGGGCCAGTTCCTATGTCGGAATCCTTGCAGTAGGGCTGATGCGGACTGTGAATAGCAGGCAGTTCCAGGGAGGTGCTTCAGGCAAAGAATGCAGGGCAGGTGCATTGTATGAACTGTATGTGGGAGGATAACTCCCAGCGTTGGCAAGTCAGCGAATGGAGGTTGTTGTAGCAATGAGCCAAAGCATCCATTGAGAGTATCTCAGCAGCTTAAGGGATGTGTTGGGGAGTGAAGAACGCCAACGCGTGATGGCAGTGCCAAGTAGCTGGTGAACAACATTGCGGGCGCGCAGCATAGGAGTGAATATTCAATGGATTTTGTCACCTACGTCCGTCGCCTGTACGGGTGTCAATACTTGACGAATGGCTTGCTGGCGTTCAGAGGATGTGCACGTGCTTGTGTGTATAGTTCACCCTTTACAACTACCGCAAGACCGATGTCTCGGGAGCTCTGCATGTATGGCAGTGCAGCTCACCCCCCCTGTAAGTCTACAGATCCCATCAGGCTTCGCAGAACTCCTTGAGCGTTCTTGTGCTGCTGTGCTGTGCTGGGCCACGGCTTATGTCGATCGAGTTCAAAACACCCATGAGGATGCTAAACCATCCTGTCTGATCTGATAGCAAGCAGAAGAAATACCCACTATCATGCGATATGGCTGCCTATCTGGACTGTATCTCACCATAGATCTTTCCTTGACCAGCAGCCATACAAGGGTCTACATCAGTCCTCAGCATTGCCCTAGGTATGGCCAACCTGAGTAAGCTCAATCCCAAAGCGCAGACTTTGCAGGCTGTGGAACACAGCTGCTCTAAAAATGACTCTCTATCCTGTGAATCACATCATCTATCTGTGTGTGATCCTTCAGCACGTCATACTCGCTCTCTCTGTCTCTCTACAATGTGCACTAGCCTGAGAACGAAACGGCGCCCTGCTACTGGGCATGCCTGCTGATGCAAAGCTTGAGGATCTGATAACATGCGTTTGTAAGGTGTAGGACCGATTCGTCGTGTTGCTACCGAGAGCGCTTAGTGCGGTGTGAGGGACGCTGTGCCTGCTGACTGGTCTGCCGTCTCAGCCTGGTCTGATGCTATTTTAGGCGTATAAGAGCAGGTGCAGTCCCCACACTTGTAAAATGAAGCATGAAACTTATTTGAACACGTTGGCTGGCTCGCTGAGATTCTTCTCGGTCACGCCCTGCACGCCCCGCCCAAACTTCTCCTTGATCTTTTCGTCAAGGTTGGCGTGAAGGGGGAAGACGGCACGCGCAGCCTTTGTAGCCGCTTCGGGAAATGCCTTGGTGGCAAAAGCCTGCAGCATAGGCCAAGAGATGTCAGATTTCTCCGTTTGACGAACTGACATGTGTAACTCCTGCAGCCCGTCGTCCGCAGGGATCAGGCTCCTACCTGAATGAGAACCCTCTCCATTGGCGTATGCCATAGTTGAAGAGACGCCATGACTGGTATCTGGGCGGTTTGACGAGGTCGGACTGGGAAAGCTGTCCACACGGCTGGCAGAGTATCTACGTGCTTGCCGTCGCGATGGCCCTGACAGGCTTTGAAGGAGGTTTCTGTGGTTTTAATTGGCGAGAGTGCGTGAGGCGGTCACCCGCGAGGGGATCGAGCTTTTGTGTGGCCTTCTCAGAAATTTCGGTTTCTGCCTGGACTCAGTCAGCAGTCGCCTCAGCAGCTGACTGGACAGGTGTTGACGTCAGTTCTGGGAATGCTTTCTACTATTCAGACCTTCCTATGGCTCCTGAGCGCCTTTAGAATGTGCTTGTCTGCGATAGGAGCCGAAGAGGTTGATCAGTCGCAGGATGTATGGTCTCCCATGTGTGTGAGGAGACTTGCAGTGTCCTGACCGTTGAACGGTAATCCTCGATGATCCTGTCATGAGAATCTCCGATCCGATCGGGGCGCTTCGTAAGGCTTCCGAGCGCTTCAAGGATGCAACGTGGCAGCTAAAAGCTTGCAGTGTCTGGCCTCGTACATAAGTCACCGCCATCCATAGCCTGAGTCTGTACTGCGCGACCCATGATCGAGCGACGTAGGCCGCAGGATCAGACTAGCAGGATGGCTGATGTCCGCAAACCTCTTCAAATTCCAAAACAGGTTTTATTGGGACGTAGTGCTACATGAAGAGCATGTTGGGGCCGGCCAGTGGCTGCGTCTCGGGCATTTTATACTTGCACGGTCAAGATCCCAACGTGTTTGAGCTTCACAGTAATGTCTTCTACCTTGTCTATGGCCAACACTGTTCATTCTGAGTTCAATGCTGCATCGTGCTCGATACAGCAACCCCTGTGGTTTGGCACACATCATGCTGCCCTGCTTTGTGGAAAGCGCGGCTAGCTAGCTATAGCTCTGCCGCTGCTGCCAGCTGTCTAGTTTGCCACCATACTCTCAGCCTCCTTGACAAAGCCATCCCCAGACCACTTGTCATCCCCCGAGAGCCCCACCCTGGCTGCCTTCTTGGCAGCTATGGACTCCCTTTGCATGCGCACCAGCTCGTGGTGCGTGGTGAAGTAGGGCAGGCTGGCGCCCCTGAAGTCCTCAATGCTGTTGAAGCCGTGGTTGCTCATGAATTGCTGCAGAAGCCACAATGCACCGTCAGCCTGCTGTGCGCTCTTTCAACCAGGCCCTCAAAGCTTCAGTGCTACCAGCATCACCCTACGCCTCTCAAGACAAACGTAACACAAGCAGGGACATAGGACGGAGTTGCTGGCATGGCATGACACAGATGTACAGAGGTTATCATGAGGCGGGGCAACACACCTGCAGGCCTCCGCATAGCTGCTTGACGAGCGGGTAGCCATGAAGCATGACGCCTGTGCATACCTGCAAGCGACCACATATGTGAGACAGAAGCTGCCCCAGCTTGAGGCTGTGGCAGCCGTTAAACCCCAGGAAAGTGATCTCTGTTGCAAGCCTTTATGGCTTGCAAGATCCAGTTACTTACGCACTGAAGGCATTTCGGTGGCAAGACGTGCTGAAAGCTGCACCTGCACGCTGTTGGCGCCCAGCAGGAGAAACTCTGCAGCATCCTGTCCCGTCTCGACTCCGCCAATCCCCGACAAGTCTCTGTTATTGTCAAACTCTGATCTGATGAGCTGAGCGATAGACATGACCTGCATAGGCCAAGTTAGTCCTCTTGTAATACCCAGAGGCAGATATTGTTAGCCACCATACCTGTGACAGCTTTTCTGAATCTCTCGCGTCAGCACAGACTCCCTGCAGGAGATTGTGGATTGTCTAGAGCACAGAATTGCATCCTACAGCTTATCCCCTCTAGGTGGTGAGCTTGGCAGTTGTGTCGCACATAGCCCTGATGAGCTCAGTCACCTTGGCGAGCGCAATGGGCTTGACAGCGCGCGAGGAGTAGCCGCCAGGTGTCGTGTAGCCCTCCACCGAGGGTTCCGGGCGCAGGTCTCCAGGTTGATGCCCATGACTGAGGTGATGGTATTTATGGCCGCCACGCCCTCGCAGCCCGCTGTGAGCGCTGTGCGCGCTGGGAAGGCAATGTCCGTGATGTTGGGGGTCATCTTGGCCCACACCGGCTTTGTCGCCTTGGCATTGATCCAGCCGCACACCTCCTGCACGCGAGCAGTGGCTTTGTCGAAGCATCATAAGCATGCGCACAATCCCAAGCTTTGCACTAGAGAAAGTAAAGCATGTTGGTGTTGTAATGTTGTGGCCAGCATGGTTACATAGCATGGTGAATCAGGGGTTCAAGGCTTCTCTTTCACATTGTCTGTATCGCCATTGAACAGTCTACATGTGAGAGTTTGGCAGCTCATATTCTTGGCAGCACACTGGAGGCGCTAGCTCGAGGATTGTGCGGCATGGGCACCAACCTCGAGCAGGTCGCAGTCCTGGCCCATGGCCATGCCCATCTTGCGTTCGGGCATGCCATGCGGGCAGCTGAAGTTGATCTCAAAAGCATCCACGCCCGTCTCCTCACATCTTTCAATCAGCTCCTCCCACGCATCCTTGTTGTACTCCTCCATGATCGACGCTATGAGTATTCTGCAGCACAACATAAGGATGGAGTCAGGAGAGGAGCTCAGAGTGCCCCAGAAAACTGCAACAACCCCTCCAGTCAAGTGCAGATGCCTTGCATACCTCAGGGCATGTATGCTTGGTGGCACACAGAGCTGCAATGACAGTATGCTTCAGGTTCAACTTTTGACTATCCCCGAGCTTGCCCGGACCACAGCCTCCCATGCAGCTAGCGCGTCAACCTGCACTTGATCTATCTGATGACATTGGAATGTGCAGTACAGTTTCTGTCAAAGGAGCTGCCTGCCTGTCAGGGTACTCCTGCTTGAGGCGCTTGAACTCGTCCAGCATTGTCTCCAGAGGCCTGTCACTGATGAGCTCTATGTTTTCCCAGCCAATCACCTGTACACGAATCATCATCAGAGCACACACCAGACAGGTTTTGACACAACTCGGAGGAATTCCTCCTAGCCTGCAGTCATTTTATGAGCAGTGCAGGACGATGCAACCAGCTGCACAAAAACCCACCTCTTTCTGGCACCTTAGCTTTGCATACCGGGGAGTCACATTGACAACCTGCAGAGCAGTGCCAGAGGAAATATAGCGCCATGACTTGAGCATGGTACATCAGCTTTGCGTACAGGAGATTCACCTTCATGACTTCACAGCAGTACAAGAGAAGGTAAAGTGCCATGACATGTGCATGAGCTCATGGGTGTCTGGGCCTTCTGCAGCCTGTAGGACAGTGCAGTCCCTATGCGAGGTGGAATCATGTTGACTTCTTCAGCCATACCTTGGAGCTGTCAAGTGAGACTGTCTTGGCTATGACTGCTCCCCATCCCTCATCAAAGGCCTTCTTCATAACTGCATAGTTGGTTCCCGGCGGGCCTGCAGCACTCTGTCGCCTCTCAGAGCGCCAAACTCACTGCAAGGGCTTTCCCCAAGGTTTGTACACTGCAGAAAAGTGCTCGTAAGGTGGGTGTCTCAGTGCAGATCAGGACTTGAATACTACAGGCACAGAAGAGATAGGTGCTGCTGTACCTGAGCCAATCACAAAAGGATTGGGTAGGGTCAGGCCGGAAAAATGCTTGACTGTCAGGTCAGGCCCATCAGCTGTTTTGCCATCAATCTGCACGTCAGCTGATCGGTTATAAACCTCTCACACCGGATGTACAACCAATTCTTCAGAGAGCACATGTCTGCTATCAGCCTGCTCAGCTCAGCAGTGCTTTACACTCCCACAATAGGTTCCCCGCACCAGATTCGCGAATGGGCTCTCCACGGCTCTTGCTCCATTCCCAGACGACGCCAGAGTCTCCGTGGCACGTCTGACTCTGCTTGACCTGCCATTATGTCTCCCTACATGACCGCTTAGATGTCAAGATGGAATACAGCAATATTGTGCGAGACAGCGAAGTCACTGAATGAAGACGCAGATACAAGCTCCATTTAATAAGAGCTTCAAGATGATTTGCATGAAGTTGATGCGGTAGCGAGGGCACAAACCTGAAAGCCTCTGTGAGGGAAGACTACAGATGCCCTTCCTTCCCAGCAGTTGCTGCTGTCTTGGGAGAATCGTCATCTCCGCATCACTGTTTGAGATCCTGATGCTTAACAGGATTTGCGCTATTATCGGAAGCTCTCCGAATAAGTTGGGGAAGATCTAGCTTTCACGTGGACCTGACGTGGATGCCAAAAACAGTCTAGTCAGCTGTAAGATTCTGGGCCATAAGGTCATCCAGGTGCTGTAGCTATCCATGACCACACCAGACCCATGATTACATGCATATGAACCGTAATAGCCACATCAGTGTGTGGTTGCAAGCATTCCGTGGTGCGCAACCCACATCGTCTCTGACCGCAGCGCCATATGGCATGGCACATGCAAGTGCACTGGACATGTGGACTGCCCGTTGCTGCAACTGTAGGGTCCATTATCAGCACGGAATTCCTGCCAACTTGTCGGTGTGACTCTCAGCAATGCATCAACTTGATGCCTACACTCAGGAATTTGCCAATGTGTCTGCAACAATGGACTTGCAATTTCCAGCTGTAAATGACACTGGATGCATCCTGGCCTGCCCACACGCTCATGCCATGTGTATAGTCCTTACTTATAGCCTTTCGTTGCATCCTGCATAAGTGTCCGCTACTGCAGAGGTTGCATCAAGCTAGCTTGTCAAGGTGATCTCTCAGGCCCACCACGTCTGCGCCTGTGACCCGCGCAAGCTCCTTTCCGCCTTTGAAGAAGGCAAACGTGGGCTGCACATCAACGGACCACATCAGCATTCCATTCTGTCTTTAAGCATGCCCATCAGTCGCCGAGGGTAGGCTAGTGATGAGCTGCACTTTGACTCTTAACATTCATACCGACGCAGCTGTAAGGAGTCTGAAAGCAGGTGTAATGTATTGGGGCAATAGCCCTTTCAGGCTGGATGCCTGTGTGGTTTTGCAGGTCTGGCTTCTTCGACACTAAATCTGCTGGGTTGTCAGCCCAGAGTAGAGGAAATAGGTAACTCATGACTCACCACGCTGCTGATGTTGCTTTCAGCAACAGTCTTCTCTATACTTGGTTGGTCAATGTCCACCTTCAGAAACTTTGCCTGGATGCCAGCACGAGTTGTATATCATGCCACAGGCCAGACAAATTGATGCAGCAAAGTATGGCAGCACTGTGGTTCTGAGGTAACTTATCCAGACAGTGGACACTCAAAGCTGTGAGCAAAGCTGCTTACATCTGGGTATTGATGGCTCAGCCGCTGGTACACTGGGGCAATAACCTTGCCTGCATCACACCTGGCACTTATGTATACCTGTGCGAGCTGCAGCTTCAAGGGATTTCATACATGCATGGCCCGAACGAAGGCATCAATCTGGGTTCTGGCAATGACGTTGAGTTGCAGGAGGCATGATATGTGTCCATGTCAGATGTTCTGCCACTGCTGAGGAATTTGCCGGGTTGTGAGAAGGCAAATTGAGAGCCCTTACATGGACCACACCAGGCAGCAGAGTAGTCCACAACAGCCAGCTTTCCTGCATCTGCACTCAGCAGCGCAGTTGCAGCCTGGCAGATATGGCATTGATATAGACTTACTGTCGCAGGACAGTCAATATGCGGCACTGCAGACCTGAATGTCTGCAGATTGCTGAAATTGCTTGTTCACACATGCTTCCCTTTTAGCCAGTCATGTTGATGTGGGTAACTCAAGGAAGGCACCATTGGCCGAATCAATCTCCTTCTTGAAGTCCTCGTCTGATGTTACCTCGATCACTGAGCCGGTCCCTGCGAGCTATTCACGAGTGAGCATACATCAGCTAGGGCAGGAACCATCTTAGGATGACACCGCTGAGCAAGCTCAACGCCGTACCTGTGCTCAGTGTCCTTTCATGCTGTAGCACTAAAACTTGCGACTGCAGCAAGCGAGCACGAGGCAAGGCGAGAAGCGATCGTCTCACTGCTTGCTGCATGAGTTGCTGCAGTTGCAACAAACTTCGCTCACCAAAGGTGCGGGCTTTCTCTCCTTAGATAGATGAAAATGTAGATTTGAGGTTGTTTATGTCGTCTCCTGTAGGAGATATGCAGGTCAACGAAAGCCTTGGTGACTCAGCAATGATCGCACTAGCAGGCAGCACTGCGGCGAAGCACTGGCGCCAGGTGTCCACACACGGACTACAAGCAAAGAGGTGTCTTAGGAAAGCTTAAACATGCATCTTGTCCCCAAAAACTCTGTATTACAACAGCAATGGTCAGCAGCACATGTGCGCATGTGCCTGCGTCACGCCGTCAGGCTCAGCTCTCATTGTGCCGAGCGCGACATGCTGTGCCCTGGAGGTATAGCGGCTCTGCATGCTAAACTGCGGTAGCATTTGTATTCTATATTGCGCAGTGACAGCATCCCGAGTCAGTGTGAGTGCGTCATCATTGTAGCCGATCTGCGGTTGCCCTACAGTGAGAACTTTATTTTATCGTGTGTGCCCACGGATAATTACCAGACGGAGATGATTCTCAGATTGAGGCAACCCGTCTCTGAACGCCCCGTCCACACTTGCTCCAGAAATGTCCCCCTCAGGAACGGTGGGACATGCATCCAAATTCGCCTTCGCGGAACCGCTTATATAGACATCTTTTGCTTGTGAGATTTACTGTCTCAGAGAGTAAGTGATGCGTTTCTATATATGAAGTACTCTCTGCATTCTCAATGTCACTGCTGGTCTTGGCGCAGGCCTTAGGCTTAGACATCAGATGGAGAGGACCTGCCATGTGCGAGCTGCAGAAGCTAGCCAGGACAGCAAGCCGCAATATGGGCTGCTCATAGAGTGCGATGGCGTGCTGTGTGACACACATAGAGAGGGACATAGAGTGGCATTTAACCGCGCATTCTCAGTGAGTACATCTGCTTCCTATGCACATGTCACCCTTGTGCCCATGTCTTGCTCCTATGTGGGTATGCCCCATGGCACCACAACATAGCGTCACCTGTGCAAGTAGGTTGATTACTTTGAGACTGCAGGGCACCAGTGGTGCAATGAAGGCTTGGGAAGGAGAGGCATGGTGCATCTACCCAGCATGTATAGGGCTCTGTTGCTGACAGATGTGCTGTTGATGCATCAAGAGAACAGGCACATGCCAGCTGCAACACAGTATTGTGTCTGCGCAGGAATTTGGCCTAGATTGCATGCACTTCAACCCTAACGTATACCACGACCTGCTGCGCTGCGGGGATGGCTCTGCAGAAGGCCTCATCACAGCCTTCTTTGACGTGGTAGCTCTCACAGCCCCTTCATCACATGACATACACTGTGCAGCTTTTCCCTGTGCAGTGCAGAGTGCTGTGAGCCATCTCAGATAAGCAATTCTCCAGCTTGACTGGCACCAGGGCTAGTGACGTGCCTTCGCATGATGACTTCCAGCATTCTGCATCCGAGGATCCTTGTTGCATTCGCCATAGTGATCAGATTAGTGCACCATAACAGAAGCTTGGTTGCTTGAGTGCAGGTGGGATGGCCAACAACTCTAGCCACAGCAGACAGGAGGCCCTTTGTGGCAAAGGTGCATGAAGCAAAGCAGAAGCACCTGAAGGACATGGTGCTGATGGGCGAGATCCCCGTAAGAACAGGTGCTTGACTTGAATCGCCCTTACGTTGAGAGCTCACATCCTTGTTGACATTGCCATCTCATCTGGCGCAAGCAAATTCTTATTGTCTATGACTGAGCCCACTCGCACCTATGCTCTTCACACGCAGTGCTGTGATTCCCGCAAGCTATCAAGCTTGATTCTACATGGGATTGCTTTGATGGAGCGTGGCTGGTGCAGGAGCAAAGGACTTTGTCCAGCAGGCAGTTGATGGGGGTGCCAAAGTGGCGATCATTGCTGGCACCTGCTCAACGCCTGAGGAGAAGATTGCAGAGGCAGCGCTGGAGAAGCTAGGGGTTGACTCAGCAGACAGGTGCCTTTCCCTGCGCAGCTGATATGATCTGCCTGCCAAATCGCTGAAGAGCATCAATGACTCAAGGCATTTCAGATTGTGCATGATTCTCGCATGATACTGTGGTTGTCATGGTCAAGCCCTACGGCCCACTTGAGACTGCCCAAGTGTCATCCATGAGGGCTGTACGCACATATGAGAATTGTGCAGTATCTATGCTCCTGCATTGCCAGGCGTGGCTGCACAGAGCATGCAGGCAGAGTAATTCACTTGCAGTGCTGTACTTCAAGTTCTCATCCAACCCCATGCAATTCTCAGGTTTGAAGTGTGCCATGCAGGATGCGGGTGTTCATGCTGGGTGCCTCAAGCCCTCCGGAGCAGCAGGGACAAGCACCTGAGGAGGAGCTGTCCTTGGAAGCCCAATTCACAAGGGCACAGGCCAGGGTATGCCCCTTCTGTCTCCTTGTGTTTGTCACATTTATACACATCTGTACAGAATTGACGCTGCGCTCCCTTGTGGGCCAGGATGCTCATCAACCTCAAACTTCATCTCGCAGCCTTTGCCATGTTGCATGCCAAAAACGCATGCTTCACCTGGTATCTATCTACAGACGATGCATTGATGCATGGAGTTAGCACTCCAGTGACATGCCACCTGCTGCCGTGCAGATGAAAGAGGAGCAGGCCTCAGACTTCATTCTTTCCATGCGGCAAGACAGGGAAACCAGCATTCCCCTAGGCATAGACCCGGCCCTGCTGCTGGCCGCCAAGAGAGGCAAGGGGCGCCTCTCTGCCGGCTTCCTGGCAGCCTGCATAGCCACCATGATGCTGCCGCTGAAGCAGTGTGCGGTCATTGCGGGCAATGGCGCGATGATGAGGGTGCGCAAACCCTGTAGAGTGTCCATCAACCTGTTTTGTATGGGACACTACAGAGATGCTCAGCACCAAAATAGAAATGCACAGTATGGACAATACGCATATCCTCAGAATGAGGGCTGCAAAGGGTTTAGGTGGCAAGATAGGGCTTGTTTGGCAAAATGATGTTGTCAGTGTGCATGGAAATTTCAGCAGGCTGCCTCTTGGGAAAGGGTTGCTGTTCGAAGCAAAGGAGGAGAGGCTCAAAGCGGATGCTGCCTGACGCAGGTGGCAAAAGAGGCAGGAGTGGCGTCGATAGCTGTCCCGCCCCCGCTGTCTGCAAGAGGGACATTCCCATATGCGGACTACTCCTTCGATGGCTTTGGGCCTGGAGGTGGCATCACATGGAGACGAACAGCCAGCATCCTGGAGAAACTCAATACATGAGTGTGTATCTAGGAAGTGAAGTGAGGTGACCCTGTGAGCCTCGGAGCATGAGATGCTGCCAGCATGCAAGGGATCCTGAACAGCAGACGTGGGCGACACAAGGCACACTGAGCCATAGTGTTGCATCACTACTGAGCTGGTCACCCTTGCAGTTGCGACAGGGTAGTCATAAGCCATTGTGTAGGTGTTTGGTGTCTTTGCCTGCATCCATGGTATAGCAGGTTTCTACAGACACATTGAATCTGTGTACCCTTTCGCTTTGCTGTGTGACAATCATTGTGTGACGCATGCATGTCGCTCACAACACAATAATGAATATTCCGCCTTGCCCTCAACCCCATCACATTGGCAGCCTTGCCATCCATCTCGCACGACATAGCCGAGTACCTAGCAAACCAAGGTTCCAAGACTCTGTCCTGTCGCTCTCCTGAGTAAAGACCATGAGGCATCCAGCACTGATGTCACCAGCAACAGCCCTGGTGCTGCAACATGCGTGTGTTTTGTCACAGTGCTAGCTAGAGGTCTATTCCGTTCAGCTGCTCGTCAGGCAGGATGCTAGATGTGGCTGTGACCTTGTCAATCCAGCCGTCCAGGCGTGACTTCAGACCCGCTGCCTGGTCAAGCGTCAGCACTCGCGGCTGCACCCATGAGACCTGCACATTCACTTCTTATACTGAGAACGCTGCAGAGCATCTGCGACTGTTCCTAGAATTGTGCATGCGGTGATGCCTGCTCTTTGAGAGGAGGACAATCTGTCATCAAGGGCAACCATGGCTTGGCAAAACACTTGCTAAGACATGTGAGGTAGGTCAGATGGGGCAATGACACACCCTCATGCACTCAGGTTGAAGGGCCACAAAGGCCTTATCATGCGACAGACGTTCCATACTACAGGCAGGGCTGCACCTGGACTGTGGAGTCCACTTGGTCGATGATGCCCTCTATGAGGTGCAGAGACAGCGTCTTCATGAGCAGGAACTCCACACCATCGACAGACAGCTTGGTACGCTGCGCTATGGTCTCTAGGGGGATGGTCCTGCTCTCTGCTGGCAGCCTGCATGATGCACATACGCCTCAACCCAATCCCAGCTTTCGGCATCCAGTGTTTGACTTGCGTTGTGACAAAGCTGCAGGGCTTGGCCCATTCCTGTGACCACTACTGGCCTATGGCCGGATCACCAGGCCCGCAATGTCCTCATCAACAGCGCCTGACACCTCAAACAGGGACCCCCGCAGCGAGGTGCAAGTATCACCAATAGACAGTGTGTCATTCTTAGCCAATGCAGACCCCAGGAGTGAGGCACGCAAGGACAACCTGGCCCCCCGAGATATGAGGAACCAAGACACCTAAATGGACATCAGGGACTGGCTCACGTGAAGATGAGCTCCATGAGGCAGGCGATGGTGATCTTCTCGCGGAGCTTGCGCTCGTTGGCCACTAGCGCCGGCTGTGCGTTCAGCTCCGACGCGTACTTGGAGCAAAGGGCGTCATAGGCGTGCAGGTCTCCGTGGTTGAAGGCGTCCAGCATCTCTCCCAGCCACGCGTAGGGGCTGCCCTCCAGCACCTTGGTCTGCATCACGCCATGCCTGATCTTATAACATGCAACATGCCTTTGCTAGGACTGTGCTGTTTCAGACGTGAAGTTCCTACCAGAGCTGCTTATTTGCATGTAGAGTTTGACATGCATGCGCCCTTTGCACACAATTTGATTTCACCTTTGTCTTGCTCTGTCGAGCATTATCTGTGGCATGCAGCGATCACGGTACATGAGAACGGCAGGTAAAGGAGAAGGCCTACAATGGGGTGCAGCAGCAGCTCTCCAAAGCTGTAGACCTTGTCTCCCAGCAGCGCCGCCAGTGAAATGTCCACTGCAAGGGACTGCATAGCAAGTCTGCTGTCACACAGCTCATCCTTCATTCGACCAGGGATGCAACTGGATGCACTACTATGCAGTGTCCTTGCACAAGAGCCGTTGGGCGATCCGCAGCCTATTGGCTTTTATTTTCTTCCGGGTGCTGAATTCTGGCTGCTGAGGGTGTACTAAACAACAGCTTGTGGATGTGGCTGTCCTACATCTCACAGCAGATATTGAGCAACACTCTGAAGGCTGATAGAAGAGCTCTGTCTCAATTATGCATGGGTAAGCGAGCTCTGAAGTATATCAAGAAAGAATCCCATCCTGGAGGTACGAGGTGCATGCCTCTGTGACATGGCTGGCAAGCAAAAGCTGGCACTGAGGCTATAGAACTCGAAAAGCGCACCAGCTTCTGGTCCTCGGGGAGGCTGTCCATGGAGATGAAGGCCAGGTACAGGAGGCTGCTCATGTAGAACTCCGCAAAGTCGCGCTGCTGCTTGTAGTACTGGCTGCGCACGTAGTGCACAATTGCGCTCACGCTGGGGTCCACCTGCAGGATACACCTCTTAATGCAGCTAGACGTGAACTGACTACAAGTGCCAAATGCTATACGCAGAGAATGCCATGGTGAATCTCAAAGAGACTTGCCAAAAACCAGGCAGCATCCCTGTGTGTGCCATGTTACATGAAGTCAGGTAATCCCATGGATGCAAAGTAATGCGCAAGCCAAGCCTTGCTGAGGCATTTCAGATCTGCAGGCTGGCGGCTCCGGTGCTGCCAACGCGCATGGCCCTTGACCCTGAACATGAAATCTGCAATCCTTGGGAGTGAGTGGCTATGTGTGTGGCAAGCTGCTAATAATGACATTGTGAGGGCATGACAGCACTCACATCTCCCATGGAGTCCAGGCTCTGCTTGCCCTCCTCGACAGCAGCCTTGCACTCCTTGGTCTGGCCCAGCACCAGCAGGTACTGCGCCACATGCATGCGCAGGAACAGCAGCGGCTGCTCGCTGCGCGGCAGCTTGGCCTCTATGAGGTCCTTGATGACGCCCTCCAGGAACGCCACTGCATGGTATGGCAGCGTCAGCATGAGAATTGCCACTCTCTGCTCATGCAGGCCTTCAGAACAGGTAAAGACAACATCAAAGCCTTGATGCAGCCTTATGCAGCACAGGGCTGATGACAGTGCAGCTACATAGACTGAAGGCCAGTGAGACTTCTGTGGCTGTGTCACACGGCTAGAGTGCTGCGTGCATACCTGCATCTGTGGGGTCCTTGTACTGCTCAGCCACAGCAACAGCAATGTGTGCTAGCCGCAGGGGATTCAGCTTCTGGGCGAAGCTCGACAAGAACTGCGTGTAGAACGGGATGAGGACATCGGGAGCCTTGAATTCAGGAACGGTCAAGCTCGCCTCAATAGCCACTGTCAGCTGATGCCACAGCTTCCTCTGATAGAAATCTGCACTCCACACAGCTCTTTCAATAAGATCAATGCTGCAACTGTGTTACAATCCATTTTAAGGTTGACGAGATGGCTTACTGGGAGCTCTGAGGACTGAAGCACACCTGCAAATTGCTGGATGGCATTCGCCAGAGAAGGATGCGATGCCTGCAGGTCTTCCAGATACTGCAAGCACTTGTCTGATCGCGCGCCAGGCATATTTCACGCAGCTCCGCAAGCAGCAGCTGTTCTACTACTTTCTGTTCCCCTTTTGCATGTGTGATGGAGCAATGACTATGAGCGTCTGCAAGCTGCCGGAATATTGAAGCTGCACCAGATTGTGCTTGGTCAGGATTATTTGCCTACACTTCCTATTGTTCTGTTTCACCAATCATGCCACAGGTACTCAGCTTGAAGCTCAACGCATAGAAGCTTCCTTGCATACACTCTCGACGCCCTGCTCTTGAACGAGCCAGTTAGCCAAGCGGGAAGTGCTAACAACGCCCGGTCTCGTATCCACTCAAGAGTCACCGCTGTCTGCTACGTTGCATGCGCAAAAGGCACAAGACGCTCTGGAAACCCTGAGGTGCCTGATACTGCGAGGCCCCTTGAAACCCTATACGCTTACAGCAAGCAGGCGGCTGCATAGTGAGAAGAGTTGGGCAGCTTGCAGAGGGGATTTCGGCTGGCTCAGGCATCGGCGAAACAAGATGGTAAGCCGCTGCAACATGCTCCTGGCTGTGCCGTATCTGTTGAGCCTTAGGACAACACTTAAGGGAGCACGGACATCTTCAGCAAAACACCATTCCGCTGGTGTACTGCAGACAGCGCATGGCTTTGCAGTGTAGAGTACTCGCACACAGCTCCTGAAAGCGTCAAGCAGTCCATCGCTTGGTTTAGTTCAGAGCAATGACACAGTCATTCAGCTTAACAGGAGTAGGCTAGGGAGTCCATGTGCATACAGATGACGGCTCCCGGAGTCCCAAAGCGTCATCTGCGCATAAAAACTCACTGACAGAGAGCTTCCCGTGTCGTTTCAGCAAGTCCTGACTCTGAGAGCGGGTTGTGCTGCTGCAGCCTAAGCAAATCAATGAGATCAAGGACTTCCTCCTGACAGCCAGACGGAAGGATGCGAGGTCAGTGAAGATCAAGAAGACAGGGGATGTGACCAAGTTCAAGGTCAGGTGCAGCCGGTACCTGTACACGCTCTGCGTGACAGACTCGGACAAGGCAGACAAGCTCAAGCAGTCACTGCCCCCAGGTAAGGAATTTTCTCACTACACCAAGTACGCGGATCTGCTCTGTCTGCCTACTGTATAAATGCTCACATCAAGACGGCTTGGTGATGGTGGTGTGCTGCCTGTCACTGGTAAAAGTGTACCATCACGCCGCAATCTGCTTTATTTGCGCTGTCGAAGCTTGCGCTGCCATCTGAATATGATGGCAATGTCATACACCACTCATGCCAGAGCATGTAGCTTTTTTGGTGAGTCAATATAGCTATGCAGTCTTGTGCCAGTCTTGCAGAGGAGCAAGCGGCTGGCAGGTGGCTCCTGCCTCGCAGCGTACTGTCATGCTGGCTATTTATGGGCTTCAACCTGGCTGTTGCTGCGTGTGCAGGTCTCCAGGTGCAGGACTTGTGAGCGTGGACAGGCGTCGGCGCGAGTGGGGCTGTTGGATTGGAAAGCAGGTGGCATGTGTCACATGTCTGTACGCAGCATAGCCAACAAGAAACCTCATCGCACACAGCAGGAGTCCTTCAAGGGCTGAAGGGCCGTGTTGAGTGCAGACAGCACACAAGCAGCAGAGAGCCAGCATAGTAGGAGCCTTTACGCAAAGTGTGAAACTGCAATGCACATCGCGAGAACTCATTGGTGAGCAGAAGACCTCAGAAAACATGTAACTTCATGTACCTACTCTGCAGAAGAGCTATCTGTCGCAACAGCCACAGGTTGCAGTGTTTTCATCCACAATTCACCATCATGAGCAAAGCTCACATGACAAGCAAGACAGCGCTCTCTCACCATTCTTCTACTTGAGCTCAAAGATAGTCGAGTACTTGAAGTCTTATGAGACAAGTCCTGCACTTCAGCGCCATCCTGTGCCATGCGTATAAGATACCTGCCCATGTGATGCATGCAAGTCAAGTCCTCTGCGGAATTGCTTGCGCTATTCCTACAAACTACTGCTGCAAGCAGTGCATGCAGTGCAACCACATCTCACAGACGCATCATCAGATCCTTCCGCCTCCTGTACCAGCCTCCCACTTACGAGTGCCCATTGACACAGTATTACTGAGGTCTGGCACAATGCCTCACCAGCCCCAAGCTTGCCCAGTTCCGATGTGGTAAATGCAGGGAGATGATAGCAATGCTGTTCACTGTCCTCCCGACACAAGGTAGGACCCCTGCCCGCCGGACTGTGCCTGCCTCCCGTCCAGGCGTACAGGATGGATGAAGTTCGCATCAGTGCCTGCTCGCAACACACCACGTCAGTCAGGCGCCGATCAGTTCAGATGTCACGTAGAGCAGCACTGGAGGCTGCCCTACATCCATCGTCCATTGATGCGCTCCAGGCTGCATCCACAAGTTTTGGGCTCTGGACTGGGTCCTTCACCGGGTACCTCTAGAAGCAGGCCAGAGCAATAGTGCGCTTGACATGAGGTGCATGTAAGAGGCTGATGCTTTCTAAGGGCAACATGGACAGCTGCATGGTATCCCCACTGGAGCATTGCATAACGGACAGTGTCTGTTAGAGATGCAGCTTCCCCGTGGGATTCACCTGTGAAGCCGATGTTGTCCTCGGGCACCATGGGCAGCTTTGGGGCGATGACGCCGCCCGGCAGGAAGCCTGATGTGATGTTGAAGCCAGCAGGCTTGGGGTCAACTCCTGCATGCGGCGCTGCCTTGTCACTCTCTCGAGTCTCGCAACATAGAGCAGCCTTCTGGTTGGAGTGCAAGGCAGGGCAGCCTAAGCAGAAGCGCAGCCTCAGGGATTGACTATCATGTGAATGTGCTGAACAGGTCGGGCAGCTGTGAGCCAGCCCTCACGTCAGCTGCAGGGCCTCATGGACCTGCTGTCTGGCATGCACGGCCTCACTGCACATGAGCTCCATGAGCACGAGGCATCACAAGCGTCATTACACCCCAAGGCACTGTCAACGCGGCGCACTGAAGTGTGGTAGAGAAGGCGGAGTTGGGGAACAAGACCCACCCAGCAGGGACATCTCCTGGAACTGGGGCACCCAGTCCCGGAAGAAAGCGTCATTGTCATTAGCGTATTCCTGCACCCAAATCAGACATCACGCTCAGTTCTCTGCCACTTGTAGTAATGAGCAAGCTGCCTCTGCAGGGATGAACAGGCTGGATCTTCGTGATGAATCTCGAGACTTTCTTCCTGCAGGCGAATGCAGTCACCATTGGGGAGATAGACGAATGATTGAACTGTTGCTCTGCCCTGATCTAGCAAACCTACAAGTGCTTGGCGCATGATCGAGTGCGTGTGTATCAAGTAGGTTGTGAAGGTACCTTCACAAGGTCAAAGGTGGATGCGTTGACAGCAGCAAGGTTGCGGTCGCTGAAGAGGTAACCAGCCCTGCCGTTCTGGTAGTAGATCTGCAAGGACATTACGATCATGATCTCAGAGCCGTGCCGTACACTTGCCAACCCAGATTGTGCATACGCTAGTATTCCCTCTGTACTTTTGGCAATCCAGAGACAAGCATGCTATGGCCCTGGCCAGCAGGATATTTCACACACTCAAGCATACCAACTTGTGGTGAAGGACGCACCTCCTTGAAGTAGTGGTTGTCAAAGATGTTTGGCTGCGCTGTCATGGGGCCGGGACTGCCAATGCAGACAGGCCCTGCTCCGCCGAATCCGGCGCCGTTGGCTGAGTCGTGGGCAACTGTAGAGCGGATGTTGCCGATGCTGTGTGAGCCTGACAATGCGGCGGACGCCTTCACAGGATCAGTCATCCCAGCCTCACCTGCAGTCACACCAAGATTGTCAGTCAGCATGCCTGCTGTCTGTGCTTGAGAGCACCATGCAGCATCTAAACTGATGGTGCAACATAGCCCTGTGCGTGAGAACGCCCAGATGCTGGGTCGCAAGACTCTCATGCTTTGAAAAGCACCCAGGCACAGCCTCGGAGCCAATTGGTAATGATGCAGGGGCATCATGTCAAGATACAGTCTGGGTACTCTTAAGTGGTGACGGACAGTGTAGAGGCCAATAAACTAAGGAATGACGGTATGTGCAGGGGCAAGATGCAGACATCGTAGGGAGCGAGATGAAGCGGGGCTCACTCCAGAACGACACGAGGTCTGTTGCGGGAGCGCACTCATCAGCAATGATGTTGGCGTTGTCAAAGCAGCCGCAGTCCTCCCTGCCTGGCAGCATGGGAGTTGCGGGCCCCCCTGCTAGCTCCACTGCCACCTCTGCCACCCACTGCAGGCATATAGGAAGTGGCCTCAAGTGAAGCATAACGTGCTTCTGCAGGCCTTCCTGCTCAGCAGCGTGGAAGTTGCAGGTAACCACATAAGGTCCTACTGCCGCCCCTGCCATCTGGCGCAGGCGCCCCATGCGAACGCAATGCAAACTACCTGAGGTAGCCGAAGACTGAACTAGCACATCCAGGGAGAGTTAGGCATGCCGTGCCCAACATGAAGACATAGCATGACTACAGCAAGCACCTCCTCGAGCCAGTTATTAGCTGAGAGCCAATGCAAAAGCGGGGACGTGCTCAGGGCATGCAAGGACTGCTTGCCAGATCATGGTGGCGGTCAGACATACCTGTATGGCATCTGCAAATGTCAGTTTGGCGCAAGGGCCGGTCCCATTGTTCCGCATCAGAGGCACCAGTACCTTGAGATATGCGTGACAGATGGCCAGCCCAAGATTTCCTGGAAAACACACACAAGTGACCGTCTCAGGAGATGTGGGAAAACCAGCGCATATTCAACAAATCCGCCAGACAGCCTTCGTGTGCAACGCCAAGAACTGCCAGTACTCCAGTGCAGAGTTAGAGTGGTCCACGGCAGTAGGCTAGCTGATGCATACAAGGAGACTCCACAGCTGCACAAGTGCCGGTGGTCCTGGGCATAGTTGTCTGGGTGCTAAGTGTCGGCCATCATGGTGTTATGATGTCGCGCAATTGCTTACCTGGGTTGTTCAGTGGATCATCAAGCTCATTCATGATGGATCCATTGGCCCTGCACAGGATGATGTGGTCGATGATATACGTGTGGAGTCATGGCAGCATCAGATACATCCTGATACTAGAATGCCCAGTTCAATTGACGGTACTGCAGGACCTGGAAGGCATGGCATCATGCAATGCATGCAGTGGACGCACCCGCCAGATTTGTGGTGTTGCGCTCCGACGAATCGTGATAGGCGATCCGCAGGCAGTTTGGCAGTGTGTCTGCAAAGTTCAGAGTGGCCGCTGCCTGCTGACGCACCATCTGCATGCACTGCAGCGCCGTCTGCAACGCGGACAACCAGCCTTAGGCATGCATCATTTCTTATGTGCGCTTCAAATGCAACGAAAGGCTGGTCATGTCCCATCCACATCCACAGACATGAAAGGCCACGATCATCATGTCGCAGCGTTCAAGAGTGGGCGTGAGCCTCGTGATGCTCACGTCCAGGGAGCCGTAGATGCCCACGGGATTCAAAGGTATAAGGCCTGGGGCCTGCCTCTTTCCATCCAAGGTGATAGCCTTAGCACAGCTGAGGATGGTGCTGGTCCAGCACCCCAGGACCATAAGCTTGACAATCATCGCAGTGCTGTTGTGTGACGTATGTGCAAAGTTATCTCGGGATGTAAGGCACAGATAGCCGGCTTTGGGATCACACTGGCAGCAGGGAGAGCATTGATCCTAGTCGGCGCGGTCACGACATGCGCAGAATCGACTGCAAATCCAAGTCCAAGGTTGACCAGCCTGCAGGACTGAGACCGGCAGTACAGTGCCATCAAGATACACTGGAATCTCAATGCGCCTCACGAGCGACAACATCTCCAAACTTAGGCAGGGTCACTTGCAAGGCTGCATAAAGGCAGATACATGACCTGGGCCTCCCGAGATCCAGCGGTTCTTGCAGAGGGAGGCTCTTGCTGACGCCAGCAACAGGGCTTATGCTCTAAGTCACCAGGCTCATGCCTTTCCCAGCATGTGTGAAGGCTATAGCCTGGCGCAGGTAACTTAAGATGCAGTGCAATGGCACTGGCAGCGATAGGTGGAAGAAATGTAAAGGCAGAGTAGGCAGAAAGGCCACTGCCCGCCGCTCTTCCCTGAGACCATCATACTCAGTCATGACTTGTCCCCACAGGAGCATCAGCCTGCAGTCACACCCGTCACATTGACGCCATCACATCTGACATAAAATTGTGCCAGGCACTGCCACATGCAGCCAAGGCGGGCCGCTGCTGAGCAAACACACAGAGGGGAGCTTTCATTGGAAAGTCTGGGATGCACACCGCCACAGCTTGGGAGCTTGCCCTGACTAGAGCAGATGTCAGCTTCTGCACTTCCATGACGAGCGCTGACAGAGAAAGCCTCTTAGCTTGGGAGGCGCCGGCAGCTTCACTGCCTGCATGCCCCTCCTCCATTGCTCTGGTGTCATCCTGACGAGCAACGGGGGCATCCGCAGAAGAGCCTGCCTCAGAAGCCCGGCCTTGTATCTTCTCCTTTGCCTGCATCAAGTTCACTACCTGGCCCCCGACTCTCCAGGTGTGCCCCGATCTGACAAAGCATGGGGTTGCAGCTACTGGCAAGAGATACTACACTGTGGGCTGACGGTCAAACCTCATCACGCAGCAGCAACAGAGCATCCCAGGACGGGGCTGCCCTGCACCTTGGCTAGGGCCCATGCAGCTTGGTCCTGAACCTTCTTCTGGAGGTCCTGGAAATGCAGCCCCTTGAGCCTGCCTCCGTCAGCGCTACCGTCTTTCTGCATGTACACACAGCTCCTGTCCGTGAAAGTCAACCTTCGACGTAGAAGGTATATTTAGATGCTAGCAGCCTGCAAGGTGAAAGAAGCCACTATGCCTCCTGCCATATATACCCTACAGGGCGCTGGGCATGCACCTGCCTCCCCTTCAAGCGCTCCAGCTTCTCCTTGCCAGGCTGCAGCTTCTGGGCGCCCCACTGGATGATGTCTGTGCTGAGGCGCCGCGCCATGAACGCCAAAGCTGCGCCTGCCAACCCCAAATCGAATCCAACAGTGATGCCCAGCGCTGCCTCCACAGACAGGTCCCTCCTGCAGGCTCATCATGGGGCTCACTCTGACGCGACAAGGATCAACGCATATGATGTACTGGCCTCTGCGACTGCCGCTTTCCATATGACCTTGCATGCTGTGGCTAGCGCTGCATGCCTACATGGAGAGTTTATAATGCGACGGCTGAGCGCAAGGCGACTTGACGCCCCTTGTGCATGCGCATAGCAGAGTTGTGACATGTAGGGCTCTGATTCCGTGTAGATGCTTGCTGTCACCTGTGTATTAAGGCAATGCACAGGGCAGCGTTGCTGATGAGGATGGCACTGATCAGCAGCATCCAGAAGATGGAGAGGCAGAACAGGCGCGCCGCCAGATCAGCCACCAACAGAGCGAGGGCCACCGCAGGGTTAATGGCCTTGGCAGCCTTTGCCTTCGTTCCACTTGCAGCGGCATCCTCGTAAGGCGCTCCTGCTGTACTTGCTTCTGGTACAGGAGTCACCTGGAGTCAACAGGATGGGCAGGCCTTAGTCTACAGGTACTGACTGTTGGGAGTCACAACCTTGCATGAGAGCAACAGCATCATTGGCATAGCCTGTGACCTGCACCAAGATGGAAGACTTGACTTCAGCATGTACCCGCCACTTACAATGTAGACCAGCAGAATTGTCACCTGTAGGGGGATAGAGGTCTCTGCCGAAGCCTCGGCAGCTGCTGCCAGGTGATGCTCCGTTGTCCATATGTATGAGTGTTCCGTGCCTCCTGTGGTGCGACGTGGCCGAAGTCTAGTGGCCTCGATGGCGAGAGCCACATACTGCTTAGTGTCGTCTTCTGGCACAGCTGAGGTGTTATCGTGGTGCATTACAGGTGGTAGTTGCCTTAGAGCCAGTACTAAAGGTATCATGAGACTGTTATGCCCTCGTTGCGGGCATCATGTATTGTGGGTGGGCAAGCTGACTTAGCGAGAACCTGTCAGATGCTGGGGATTAGAGACACCCGGGGAGAGCTTCAAAGTTGATCATCAGTGTTTGACGTTTTTAGGACGGATAAGATGGAGCTCAAAGGCCTTCCCGCTCCTTTCCGGTGTTCCGGGAAAGCGGCGGTTTCATGTAACCCAAGCAAACCCTAGCTAGGTAGGTTACCAATCGGCCAGCTTTCGGCTTTGTGATCTCAGAGAGGCCCAACTTGCTTGCGTCTCATATATATATGTTTTATATTCCCTAATACTCTGTTGCAGGTTGCGTATTGCCCTTGATCATCTCGCATTCCACTCGTTTGCTTAGAGTGATCTGCTCAGCCAGTACTGTATTCCATTGCCCTGGAGCAAAGGGTTTGAGGGGACTTGGACTTCAGAACTTGTATTATCAACAGCTTGCTCGAAAGACACCGATACGTGAGACGCAAGTTCACCTACAAAAGAGTGCTTTCAAAGCGCATTTGTGTGGAGTCTTTCATCTGCTTACAGGCACCGAGCGGACTTACGGCGATCATACGTATCTCTGATGTGATCCCTGTGTAGCAGGCGTCACTACGTTGACAACGACAGTCGTCAATAGCCCTCTCAGACAGTGCTATATACGTCGTGGAGGGCGAGGAGCGGATATCAGCCTCTCACCAATAGTCCAATCGATAGCAGCCGGGGAATTGGGGCCTCGTATGAGGGCAGCACGCCCTTGGCATGACTGGAAAGGCCCAGGAGCGAAGCAGCGGGCTGTTCTCCTCTTCGGAGTAGCATTAGCAGGCGAGACTCTCTCTATCTCGCAGTCCGGCCCATGGAATGGCATACACAGTTGCTTTTATGAGAGTGCATGGTCCAGGACAGCACACTGAAAGCAATGGGGGCTTTTGCTCCCAAGCTTTCCCTTGTAATGCCTCAGTCCATCTTGAAGAGTGCATTGCCTGCACATTTAGCAATGTTGTGGCTCGACCTCAAGAATGTGTCACAATGCATGCTTGCGACATCATTGGCGGTACCTTGATATGGTTGCCTGTCACAGGTCTAGCAGTGGTAGCGCACTCCCAATCCCACTCAGCAGAGCTGCAATGGCAGCACCTACAGAGCCAGTACAGGGAATTGGATCTATTACAAACCACCAAGGAGGCCGGCCATCGCAGCCCGCTCAGGAGGCTGCTGGCGAAGAAGGCAGCTGCAGCCGCAGACGATGAGGATGAGGAGGGCGCAGATGACAGCTATGACGATGAGATAGACCTTGACGAGCCCATGGCTGCAGGCAGGCCCTTTCTCCTTTCAGCCTCTTGCTTTCTGCTGTTTTCCACAAGGAGGGCGGGTCTCTTTGTTGTGGACGCAGTGTGGGGTCTTGTGACTCTCTCCTTGCTTGCCATGTCACACAGACGGTGCAGTACATCTGAAATGCGCAGGCCTTGACTCTCATTGGTACGGCCAGTCATCAAGCAAGGGCGCACTGGTGCTTGACATGCTGTTGTGGTAGCTGACTGTGAGTGTCAATCTGGGGATGCCCTGCAGACGATGCTATGGATGACGAGGATGCTGAGGGGGACGAGGAGCCATTGCCCATCCCCAAGGCATCCGGCAAGAAGGGCGCTGCAGCTGACTCGAAGACAAAGGAGAAGCTGTTCAAGGTGATGCCTGTGTTGTGGAGTGCTCTCCATCTTTTGGATGGGCAGGAACTCAAAGCCAGCTGAGTAAGATGTAGTAACTCCTGTGCATCTCATCATAGGCTTGATCAGCTTACACAGAGGATGTGACAGATGACCTCCCGCTGTGGTATGAGTGTGACAGAGGAAGGAAGCTGAGGAGGCCACTGCCAAGGCAAAGCCGGCTGCTGTTGCCTGAGCATCTTGCGACTACTCTTCAATCGCGGTTTACAGGGTGTGACAGAGGACACCCCGCTGTGGGACGAGGACGATGCTCTGGAGGAGGCCGAGGAGGCGTCTGCGAAGGCAAAGCCCATGGGCAAGACGGCCGCAAAGAAGCCGGCAGCCAAGGCAGCTGACAGTGCCGTAGTTCCCAAGGTCAAGAAGGCTGTGGCAAAGGCTGCAAAGGACAGCGTGGCTGCTGCCAAGGTAGGCAGCAACCCCGCTGACCTGGCTCAGCTTCAGCTGTGAAACCCTTTCACCAGAGCAGAGGACGCAGCATGGAATGTGCTTCTGGCTCTTCATGCTTTGAAGCCCTCAAAAATGGAAACCATCACATGTGCATGCTACTGTTGCTGCGTATATAGGGCATGCGGGAGCCCGAGATGCCACGTGGATGTTGAAATCATGTAGACTGTGTGGACAGATTACTGAAGATATAAGGTACACAAATCTTGCACTGCTGCAAGCTCTTATGCACGCCCTTTCCAAGTCAAAAGTTGAGAGGAACACTTGCTGCGCAGGCTGTGGCGGGGAAGCTGAAGAAGAAGACGGACATCACGGCCGAGAAGATCGTCAAGGATCAGCCGCTGGAGTTTGGGCGGATGGTGGACGACGAGGAGGAGGAGGAGGCTGCCGCCAGGCTGCCCGGAGAGGAGGTCTGGGAGCGGGAAGCCCTCATCAGCACCAAGAGTGAGCCTCTTTCTCTCACATGCACAGATCTTGAAGAGACCCTGCGAAGCTGCAGACAGGGAATCTCGTCGATATCTCTGACACAAAGGGTCAACATGGCCCTAGATACGAAGACATGCGCAGCAGTCAGGGAGTTCCATTTCATGCACCATAGAACGGTTGTGTGTGGCGTTAGAACTCTAGTCGTGCCTTGGGTTCCCTCCTTCATGACGAACACTCCTGTGATGGACATTGCTGAAGCGGGCCATGTGCTGGGGGACTGTGACCATAGATTACCGATACCCAGGCAGCTGCTGAGAGACAGTAACCTCATGCAGGCTGCAAGGTGTACGTGCTGGACATCTCTAAGATGGCGCATGTGCTCGGGTACCCCACCTGCGACACCGAGCGCTTTGTCACGGACCCGGAGTTCGGCACACTGCTGCCCAACGCCAGCTACCTCGTGCCCAAGTTCAATCTGACGCCTCCCATGGAGCAGTACACCAACATGTACCCCTTCCACGTGCTTCCGCACTACGAGTCCCTCAATTCAGGTACTTCTCTTTGATGTCTCCAACAGTGGCTATCTCTGCTGCATTGCTTCTTTTGGGCTTCTATATTGGCAACCTTCCACTGTACTTCATGAGAAGCGCCTTCTACATAGCAGGAAGCTTGATATATTCAGAATCGAGACGATACTAAACACAACCCGATGTTTTTGGAGGATTGCAGTCATGTGCAGAGCTGCCTGCTGACGCGGCTGATCAGACCTTCCAAACTTATTAGTTGTGGTTGACAATGCGGTCTGATGTGCAGCGCCCTGGTACGTGTATAACACGCTGATGAAGAGCGAGCGGAGAACTGATGACCCTCAGAAGGCAGATGTTATCTTTGTTTATGACTACTGCCGCCTCATGTGGGCGCTCAGCGAGGAGCATGCTGCGCACCACTGGTAGATCACCCTACATCACTATTATCCATGCTGCTGCCACAGCTCCTTACCAACTCATATGGGTATTTAGCGAGCTGCCACAATGGTGTTGAACTGACATTGTGACATTGCATGTCAGCCAGCACACAATTGAAAGGCATCTGTTAAAGGGCATGTGAGGAGAGTTGCTTCGTGGCACATTGTGAAGCATATATGCCCGTGCAGGTGGGCGTCAAATTACATGAAGAAGAAATTGACAGGCACAGGCGGCCCTGCGCTGGTCTCAGCCTACAATGTCATGACGCAGGTGCTCTCCTGTGCACTCCAGCAGTGTGTCCTTTTGATGTCATCTCATGTCAGGGCAGCCCGCACCTTTTCTTATATGCAGAATGACCCCGGGCCCCTCATGCGTCTCCCAAGAGGGCGCAAGAGCACTACCAAACCTTGCAAGACTCGAGCCACAGCTGCTAGGGAACAGGGCGTTATATTTGTCAAGGCAAGCTTCCACTGTGTCGCTAGCCTGCATGCAGAGTGTTGTGACTCATCAGTGTGTCATCACCGCGCAGATGCTGCAGTGGAAGAAGTCGAAGGGGCGCCAGTACGTCTTCTTCCAGTCGCACCCGGGCTTTGCCTTTGGCAATGAGAACGTGACGAAGGAGTTCTACGACCAGATCATGTGCAAGGAGGTTGGTGATGCGCTGCACCTGGTGGTTGAGCGCGGCCAGCGCTGGAAGTGCCCCACCTACAAAGAAGGTTTGCACTGCCAACCTTATCTCATGCTGTAGCATGAAATGCAGATATATCAGGAACACACCTCTACTTTAAGACCAGGCTGCCATAGAAGCTGGGATGTGGTCCACATTGTCATTCTGCCACGCGTCTGGAATGACTATGTGCATGGCACCCCAGCTAGCATGGCTGCTTCATGAGAGTTGTCAGAGCTGTGTGTGTGCTGATGGTCTGCTGCGTGGGAGGTCTGCAAAGGACAGGGAAGGGGCATGACAGGATTCTGTGCCTGTTCAGGAAACATTATTGTGACGCCCTACGCGGGCTCTCAGGAGCTGTTCCACATGGTGCGCGGGGTGGACGCTGACAAGACGCCCCTGCCGTCCCAGAGGAGGACGCTGGTGTTTTTTAGAGGGCACTGCGGGCCCTGGGAGAACGTGGCCAAGCGCATGCGGCATGCCATGGTGGCGGCGCTGCGCCAGCAGAACACCTCCGACGTGGACGTCTGCTGCCTGGGTGAGCCCTCATTCCTATCTCTGTATACCACCTCAAAGGATGAATCTGTACAGTTGTCAGACGGGCTTAGGAGATTTAGAAGGAGCAACCCCAAGAGTGATGCCATGGTGACAGCTTGGATGGGTAGAGTAGAATGTCCTATCATTATGCAGTGATGTATAAGCACTCCTTGCAACATCCCTCCAGCCCTGCTAAGCGCGCACACGGCAGTGGGTAAGCATGTCCACAACGCTGTGCAGGCGAGCCCAAGTCGCAGGCGCTGAAGTGCACGAAGGAGGAGGCGCACGGCGGGGGGACCGCCGTGGACTGGCACAAGGCGCTGCTGCAGAGCATGATGCAGAGCCGCTTCTGCATGATCGTCCCCGGCGACAGCCAGTCCTCCGAGCGCCTGACGGACGCCTTCGTCTCAGGTGTGTGCCCACTTGTTTCCGGTGCACCTGAATTCTGCCCGGCTACAAGAGCTCCTCAATGAGCGCACTTGTTTCAGATGCAGCTGTCAGTGTGAAGCAAGCACACATGTGTGCATCGCATGCACACTATCCTATACCACAGAAAGCAATGTCCCGCACCAATGACATGTGATGTGCCAAACTTGGCTGGGCGCTGCAGGCTGCATCCCGGTGTTTGTGGGCCCGCCCTTCCACGCAATGCCCTTCGCCCGGCACGTGGACTACGCAGCTTCTTCGGTCTTCATCAACCTGACGGACACGCGCAAGTGGTTTGGGAAGGAGAAGGCGCAATGGTACCTCAACCCACGGACCCAGAATAAGCACAAGGGCAAAGAGGGTGAGCTAGAGAAGCACCTCGTGCAATGCCTACGTGATACAGGTCTCTCAGCCGCCCAATCGCTTTGTACAACACGAGTATAGCACCTGATTGCAGTGTTGTTGCGGCCTCCTTGGGATGTCTTGGAGAAAGCCAATTCTGGCATCGTCATCGACCTATCTCCATGCCTCTCTGCAGGAGACTGGTGGCATCCAAAGTGGTGGAAGGCTGACACCAAGCATGAGGAGACTGTGACCCTGAAAAACATGGAGCAGGTCTGTGGTCACTGAGAGCTTTCGCGATCTGTCATTGTACTCGTGCTGGCCGTGTTGTCTTTTGGAGTTGTACAACCCCTGCGCCTGTCATGAAGTTCTGTATGAGAGTATATACACATCGACAGAAGCCGGGGCTCGCTGCAGAGCGATTTCAACGTGACTGATCTCCAATGTAGAGCACTGCTCAGTGTTGCAGACGTCAAGCCTTCTACAAAGAGTATGCTCCGTGTGCAGGTGGTCTTCTACCTGAAGCAGATGTCACCTGAAGAGGTGGATGAGAAGTATGCAAACGTGATGCACCAGAGACACATGTTTGTATACACCACAGAGTAAGCAACCCCTCCTCCTCTACCACATGGACTGTGCGAGCATCAAAGAGCATGCTCGCAGGCGCTGCAGGCATCTGTACAGCAGTGAGCCCAATCAAAGCTTAAGCGGGAATGACTGCATGTCAGGATGCATGGATGCTGAAGCAAGTCTGGCGCTGGCCAGTATCATGCATGTGGAGGCAACAGGAAGACCTGACGTCATTACGCAGAGGCAGGGGTCCACCAAAAGCCTTCTCAAAACTGTGCTGACATCCTTTGCGCTGCGCAGGCCGGCAGATCCCCCATCAGCCTCAGACATAGTCATAGACAGCATATGCGAGTATGCTTTAGAGGGCTACGGGATGGCCTCGGACAAGTATGTGGACCCAGAGGTATCTGTGGAGAAGGACAGGAGACGGAGAGTGAGTAAAGCAAAGGCTGCAGCGGCAGAGAAGGATGACAGGAGGAAGAGATGATCCTAAAGACAGGCGGCAGGAGGAGAGGAGATGTCAGGGACCGGCATGAGGGCAGTCAGTCTGTGCCCCCGTGACGTTTGGGGCTGGTCTGGAATATTTCTAGGCATAATGCGGGCTGACTTCTGGCCTTTGGCAGGAGCTTTATGGGTCTACTATCTGAAAAGCATTGCAATGCTTGCCATGCTTCTATATTCACAGGCCTCAAGATTGCAGAGAGAGTCAGCAGCTAGAATTCTTCCTCAGAAGACGTGCGTATGAGACCGTGCTTGATCCCATGAACTTCTTGAAGGCCGCAGATGACATGACCAAACAATCTGAAGTCTTTGACAATGACAGACAAATTTATCAGCATATGTGATTGTTCGGCAGTCAGAAATGTGTCATGTATAGATTTTTGTGGATTTCTTTAAGTGTAGTTGATGATAAGTGCATGCAATCTACTTCATTGGTGGTGCACAACAACGCACCACGACAAGGCATTACATATCCCTCTCACGAAGAGATGACAGAAATGGTGCCTCTTCCAGCCCCATGTTATTCCTATTAAAGCCAGATTGCATTCTTTATCTCCTGCTGCAGAACGTCCTGACTGACATTCTGACAACTGCACTGTATGATGTCTGCACTCACACTTGTCCTAGTAAAGGCTCTAGGTGTTGCACATATGCCAGATGGTTTGCAAGGCCTCCACACAGTCATGCTCGGTCTTTATTGGATATTCCTGTCTCTGCCGCATGTCTCAAACGCCTCCTCCGGTTCCGTATGGGTTGTCATCGTCTCCCAAGGGACGAGGGGTCATGGGCTAGGCCTGAGATTCCCAGGCTTGAAAGGGTC